>CM059189.1:47895015-47917466 GCA_030323885.1 Branchipolynoe longqiensis
CCCCCCAAACTTCCAGCTTATCACACTTCATGTCTACCCCCAACTTCCAGCGTGTCACTTTTCACATCTACCCCCCCCCCCCCAAACATCCACCTTGTCACTCTTCATTTCTGCCCCCCCCAACTTCCAGCTTGTCACTCTTCACGTCTACCCCCCCCCAAACATCCAGCTTGTCACTCTTCATGTCTACCCCCCCAAACTTCCAGCTAGTCACTCTTCACGTCTACCCCCCAGACTTCCAGCTTGTCACTCTTCATGTCTACCCCCCAGACTTCCAGCTTGTCACTCTTAATGTCTACCCCCACCCTCAACTTCCATGTGTTTCACTCTCATGTCTATCTGCCCAAACTCCAGCTTGTCACTCTTCGGATACCACCCCCCTGCATACTTTTTTTTTTCAGCTTGTCACTCTTTCACGTCTACCCCCCCCCCCTCGACAAAAATTTTCAGTTGTGGCTTCCATGTCTACCCCCCCTGCAAACTTTCAGCTTGTCACTCTTCACGTCTACCCCCCCAAACTTCCAGCTTGTCACTCTCACGTCTACCCCCTCAAACATAGTTGTCACTCTTCATGTCTACGCCCCTGCAAACACCAGCTTGTCACTCTTTCACGTCTAACCCCCAAAACTTCCAGCATGTCACTCTTCATGTCTACCCCCCCCCAAACTTCCAGCTTGTCACTCTTCATGTCTACCCCCTCAAACTTCCAGCTTGTCACTCTCATGTTCTACTTCCCCCCCCCCAAACGTCCGCTCCACTTTTGTACTCTTCACGTCTACCCCGTCAAATTCCGCTTGGTCAATCTCGTCTACCCGCCCCCCAAACTTCAGCTTGTCACTCTTCGGTGTTCTCTGTGGCGGAGTGGTTAGAGTGTCTGACTTTTTTCTAAGTCAGACTCCTAATCTGAAGGTCGGTGGTTCGATTCCCCATGCCCCCAGCTCTGCCAATTTGGATTTCCACCGCTGTGGATAACTGACAGCGTCATCAAAGGCCGGTTGCTCTCATACCATGTCTATGTGGTGTGGGAGGTTAAAAATCCCTTGGGTCGGTAAAGGTGTAGGCTCGGGCTTTCTATCGACAAACTGTCTAATGGTGAAAACAAGTCTATTCAGGCTTATCCATAATAGGCAGTATAAATCTTCAAGAACGTCTACCCCCCCAAACTTCCAGCTTGTCACTCTTCATGTCTACCCCCCCCCAAACTTTCAGCTTGTCACTCTTCACGTCTACCCCCCCAAACTTCCAGCTTGTCACTCTTCATGTCTACCCCCCCCCCAAACTTCCAGCTTGTCACTCTTCACCTCTACCCCCTCAAACTTCCAGCTTGTCACTCTTCATGTCTACCCCCCCTCGAACTTACAGCGTGTCACTCTCATGTCTCCACCCCCCCCCCCTTGAACTTGCAGCGTGTCACTCTTCACCTCGATCCCCCCACTCTACAGCTCTACTTACCATCTGTTTCCTCCTGCCCATACAGACCGGGCTAACCTTGTCCTGGTCTCAAAGTCAGCAACCCCTGCCCATATGTGAAAGGTCAACTTGGCAATATGCTTATTTAGAGGACAATGTCGTCTGTTCTTTCTTGTGTCTTTTTGTTTGTTTTGTTTTGTTGGGGTTTTACGTCCTAGCAACATCTATGACCATATCAGGACGGGTACCGACTTATGAGAGTGCACACTCATGGCGACGTTACAGGTATCCGCCGCATTGGGAGATCAGGCCACTGGCACCATGGCCTGATTTTCCATGCAGTCACATCATCCTGCAACTGACCTAACCAGTCCTTGCCCTATCCTAGTGATGTCGAGCACCAGGCCAGGTAATGACAAGTATCAATTTTGTAAGTCATTAGCTTGACTCGGCTGGGAATTGAATTCCCAATTTCCGCACGGGAAGCCTGCGCTCTACTGATTCGGCCACCGCGCCCGGTCTCTTAATTTTGTATGTGGTAAACTATCCATGTGTATATGCCATCAATGCATACATACAAATTTCCATATATATATATATATATATATGTAAGAATCTTATGCATTAAATAATGTCACAAACAATAACAATACTCGACTCAAGATCCATAGCCACTCATGCATGATCACTGGCAGTCATGAACCCTACATCAGACAAGTACCTGAGTACAGTCCCCACACTTGATCAGCGCCAGACACTTACACCCCCCCCCCCCCACACACACACACCCACCAACCGCACACTTGATTAGCGCCAGACACTTACACCCCCCCCCCACACACACACCCACCAACCGCACACTTGATCAGCGCCAGACACTTACCCCCCCCCCCCCCCCCCCACACACACACACCCACCAACCGCACACTTGATCAGCGCCAGACACTTACACACCCGACCACTTACACCCACACACACCCACACCCCCACCCCACACTTGATCAGCGCCAGACACTTACACCCCCCACCCACACCCACACACCCACACACACCCCCCCCACCCCCATCCCACACTTGATCAGCGACAGACACTTACACCCTCGTCAATACACCCCTCACCCCCACCCCCACACTGTCATTGGGCGCCGTGGCCTAATCGGTAGAGCGCGGGCCTCACGTGCGGAAGGTCGGGAGTTCGGTTCCCGATCGAGTGAAACCAATGACTTTAAAGTTGACACTTGTCATTTCCTAGCCTGGTGCTTGGCATTATTAGGATAGGGTAAGGACTGGTTAGCTCAGTGTCAGGATAATGTGACTGAGTGGAATATCAGGGCATGGTGCCACCGGCCTGATTTCCAGGACTATAAAGTCGCCGTGAGTGTGCACTGTCACAATTCGGTACTCGTCCTAGTATAGTCAAATAAATATAAATAAAACATTTATAAACCGCCAGATCCAGCAAGCCGTTCTCAGCTGTTTTACATAACAAACAAATATACAGGAAAATAAATTTCACCTAGTTAAAAGCAGATTTAAACAAATGTGTCTTAAGACCTTTTTTAAAAGCACCAACAGATTTACAATCTGTGATATATTCTGGCAGAGCATTCCACAGTCTCAGGGCAGCAATACTAATAGCACGATCCCCAAAGCCTTTGAGTCTGCTCCAAGGAACTGCTAACTGGCTGGAGACTGTGGAGCGCAGTGTTGAAACATTTGTTCTCTCCTGGAGCATATCTCTCATATATTCTGGAGCCTGATCATGCAAGGCACGATATACAAGAAGCAGCACCTTGAAATCAATTCTCTTCTCCACAGGAAGCCAGTGTAATGATTTCAGCACAGGAGTGATGTGATCAAATTTCTTTGTACCAGTCAACAACCTGTCAGCCGCATTCTGTATACGTTGCAGTTTTGAGATACTTGACAGCAGCATACCATACAAGAGAGCATTACAATAATCCAGGCATGAACCAATGAAAGCATGAGTAACCTTCTCTAACAAGTCATGTGTCAGGGCATCCTTGATGGATCTGAGATGTCTCAGTTGCATAAAGGATGCCCTACACACTGTCTTGATGTGATTAGACATATCAAGAGTATTGTCAAAGATCACACCAAGGTTACGGGCTGACTCACTAGCTTGAACACTAGCATCACCAATTCTGAGATGGGTTTCATGTAGCCTATCAGTGAAATAGGGAGTGGAGATAACCAAAACCTCAGTTTTCTCATCATTGAGTTTGAGCATATTTTTCATCATCCACTCCCTAATTTCACCAACACATTTCTCCATTATCTTCAGGCATTCAGACATGTCATCAAATACATCAAATGACAAATACAACTGTGAGTCATCCGCATATGTGTGTATTTTGATACCATGTTTGCGGGCAATGTCACAAATAGGTTCTTCTCATCGACACAACGGAATATATATATGAGTTCAGGCAAAGAGCCACAGCTTTCTCAATAACCTTGGAGAGAAAAGGTAGATTTGACACAGGGCGGTAGCTCTTAAACTGCTCTGGATCAAGAGTGGACTTTTGAAGAAGTGGACCTACTCTTGCAGACTTTAAAGGTGATGGAAATACACCACACTCCAATGATAAAGTCACAATTCCAGTGATAGTTGGCAACATCACATCAAGACACTCTTTAACAAGGGAAGTTGGTATTGGATCATTATCACAGGTTGCACTGGACAAAGATAAAATCAATTTGGACACCTCATCCTCAGATAACGGAGTAAATGAGCAAAGTGATGCTGGACAACCATCCTCTATGTCAGGGTTTGTTTCAACATGGGAACCAATACCCCTCCGGATAACATCAATCTTGTTCTCAAAAGATTTAGCAAAGCCATCTGCCAGTGACTGCTTCAGGGCATGAGATGGTAACACTGACGAATTACGGTGCAGAAGTGTATCTACCACTTTGAATAATGATTTAGCATTGGTTATTTTACTATAATAAAAGTCAGCTTTCGAATTTTCCTTTAACATTCGTAGCTCAGTATTTACCATTTTAAACATTCCACGATGTACTGTTAGACCTATTCTCTTCATTTATTTCTCCAACTTCCTCTTCCAAGGTTTGGCTTCGGATTTTGTGTCTGTGTACCAAGGTACCATGGGACGATCAACAACCAAACAGGATTTTTGAGGGGCATGCTTATCCAGTAAATTCTTAAGAGTACAATTGTACTGGGAAACAAGCTCATCAACAGATGAAGCTAATTCACACACCATTTCAGAGTTACTGATGTCTTCCCTGAACTGCGCAATATCAATAGAACCATATTTTCGATAGGCAACACGTTTACAGGGGAAAGAGGGCTTACTCACATTGAGAATCGCATGAACCACACACTGGTCCAATATTTGGGAGGATACATATGACGATTTGAGCAAATTATCTGCCTGGCGGGAAACAACAAGGTCAATTGTATGTCCATCCTCATGTGTGGGTTCAGTGATAGTTTGTTGTAAGTCAAGTGAATGTAACAGATCAATAAGATGCTTTGTATCAGGTGAACGCTGAACATCCCAGTGTATATTGAAATCACCAATCATGATGAGTTTTGCAGGTTTCATCACAAGTTGATCAACAAGTTCTGTAAATTCAGTAAAGAATTGTTCACTTGTTATTCCATTCACACGTTTCCGTGGAATAAGGCGATACACAACAAGTAACCTAATGTGAGTGTCACAGGATGTGAAGTATGCCTCCATGCATTCAAATGAAGCCTTATGATTTACAAACTTCACATCCAAAGATTTCTTGTACAATACACCACCACCCTTTTTACATGATCTAGGTAGATGTCTTAATTTATACCCGTTGGGAGTCAAATCACCTAATGTCTTTTGATCAGAGTCACCCTCATGAAACCAAGTTTCCGTCAGACCAAGAATATCAACATCGTTATCAGTTACATAATCAACTATGGTATGACCTTAGATGTTGCTAGGACGTAAAACAACAACACCCAACCAACCCACACTCTCACCACTACCACCCGCATCACCACTCCGTCCTCTCCAACAATTTATTGCCGCTCGCATTTTACTGAACTCAAATCGACGATAGCCAGATAGCGGCAAGCACCACGTTGAACCCGTTCTCATCAGTCACCAACATTACTCAGAGGCATATCAGAGAGCGTGTATATAAACAGATGAGAGGGACAACTCCCGCGAAAATCGGTAACACAGGCTACAGTGGCGTTCCTGGCGGTTAGTGTTGAACAAGCTTTGAGTTTGACGGTATGTGCAGTGCAAAACATTTGTTTTTATTCAAAATTAATAGAAATGCAGAAGCCTAACCTTATCAATTTAATATAATCCTTTTGGTAAACATGTTTTCTATATGTGTTCCAAGCGGTTTGTGTCTAGGTCGTGTGGTTTTAGAGATATTTCACTTTTTCTGTATGAAGATTGCTCACCGCCATTGACAATGCCTTGAGTTTGCCGTACGTGTAGTGCAAAACGTGTATTTTATTCAAAATTAATAGAAATACAGAACCCTAGCCATATGAATTTAATATAGTCTCATCGTTAAATATGTTTTCTATATGTGTTCCAAACAGTTTGTTTCTATGTGGTGTAGTTTTAGAGATATTTCACTTTTTCTGTACGAAGATTGCTCACGGCCATTGACAATGCCTTGAGTTTGACAGCTGTGTCATATACTGTTCAACAACCACCACTTGGAGCGCCACAGTCGGCAGCTGTTACACGGTCTAGTATGGGAGTTGTCCCTCTCATCTGTTTATATACACGCTCTCTGGGCATATATAACTCATTAAATTAGAAGAAGTGAACAAGTCTTAGTCATTAATAGTAATACGCACCACCACCTGGCTATCCGCCGGATGCAGTGGCCGAATCGGTAGAGCGCAAGCCTTCCATGCGGAAGGTCGGGAGTTCAATTCCTAGTCGAGTCAAACCAATGAGTTACAAAATTGATACTTGTTGCTTTTTGCTATTTTAGCCTAGCGTTCGCCATTATTAGGATAGGGCAAGGACTGGTCAGCTCAGTGTCAGGATAATGTGACTGAGTGGGATATCAGGTCACAGGTCGGTACCCGTCCTGATATAACCTTAGATGTTGCAAGGACGTATAACTCCAACAACCAACCACCACCTGGGTATCCAGCCCTGAGCTGCCTGTATGCATATATACACCTACCGACGCGCCACCTAGTGGGTGATGGAAGTACACACTGATCCATGGAGGAAGTGTGTAGCGCGGGAACCAGCGCGCCAGTGTGTGGGCGACGCTGTGCAGTCTGCGCGCCTGTGTGGGCGGACCTGCGCAGTGTGACGCGCGGTGTCGGAGAGTGCGGGCGGATGTGTCCGCGAAGCAAGCCGCCCGGAAGTTCACCCTGCGGTGCTTGTGGTTTGCACACGGCGGGTCCATGCGGCAAGCTGATCGCATCATGCTGAAACTGTAAAAGGGAAAATAAGGAGGACCTCCAACTGTCGCAGTGTGTGCATATTCCTTGGTTGGTTTTTGGAGTTTTACATCCTGGCAACATCTAAGGTCATATCACGATGGGTAGCGACTTGTGACAGTGTGCACTCATGGCGACTTTATAGTGCTGCCCCACTATCCTATTAATGCCGAGTTTTAGGCTAGGAAGCGATAAGCATCAATTTCATAAGTCATTGGTTTGACTCGACTAGGAACCGAAATTTCGACCTTCCGCACGCAAGGGCCGCGCTCTACCGATTCGGTCATCGCTCCCGGTCGCGTGTTTTTGCGCTTGTAGTCATGGCGACTGCATTGTCACGTCGTGTCGTCTGTTCAGCACATGCGCACTGACAGAGCGTCGGTGAAGCTTAAAAGTGTGTGCATGACCACGGGTAAACACAGTATGCTGGAGGACATGCCTAGAGGACATAACAATACTCGACTCAAGATCCATGGCCACTCATGCAAGACTACTGGCAGTCATTAACCCTTGATCCTGGGCAACTTGGCGTGTGGATCTGTGGGAAGTCGATATAAGATCATATAACATATACAGACCAGTGATATAAAATCTGCAAGAAGAGGCCTAGACTATATTTAGGTCAGGAAACACTAATTTTTCTTTCGACTGACGGATCCATGGAATAATCTTCCAGACCAAGTGATTGAAACACCGACAGTAGAAGCATTTGAGAGAAGGCTGCATAGACAGTGGAGAGGACACCCACAATTGTATGTGACTTCAGGTGTCCATACGTGTGCAAAAAAAAAAGGTTATTTTGGCCAATTCGCGAGCTGGCAATAGAGGCCGAACAGGGCCTAGATCAGACAGTAAGGATTTATAAATTAATCTGTAAGTTATATGGTTACTTGTTGGAGTGTTACGTCCTGGCAACATATAAGGTCATATCAGGACGGTTATAAGTTATAAGTGGGGCAATGGGACTGTAAAGACTTCTTAGTTATAAGTTATAAGTGGGGCAATGGGACTGTAAAGACTTCTTAGTTATAAGTTATAAGTGGGGCAATGGGACTGTAAAGACTTCTTAGTTATAAGTGGGGCAATGGGACTGTAAAGACTTCTTAGTTATAAGTTATAAGTGGGGCAATGGGACTGTAAAGACTTCTTAGTTATAAGTTATAAGTGGGGCAATGGGACTGTAAAGACTTCTTAGTTATAAGTTATAAGTGGGGCAATGGGACTGTAAAGACTTCTTAGTTATAACTTATAAGTGGGGCAATGGGACTGTAAAGACTTCTTAGTTATAACTTATAAGTGGGGCAATGGGACTGTAAAGACTTCTTAGTTATAAGTTATAAGTGGGGCAATGGGACTGTAAAGACTTCTTAGTTATAAGTTATAAGTGGGGCAATGGGACTGTAAAGACTTCTTAGTTATAACTTATAAGTGGGGCAATGGGACTGTAAAGACTTCTTAGTTATAAGTTATAAGTGGGGCAATGGGACGTAAGACTTCTTAGTTATAAGTTATAATGGGGCAATGGGGACTGTAAAGACTTCTTAGTTTAATTATAGTGGGGCAATGGGACTGTAAGTTTTTTGACGTAAAGACTTCTTAGTTATAACTTATAAGTGGGGCAATGGGACTGTAAAGACTTCTTAGTTATAACTTATAAGTGGGGCAATGGGACTGTAAAGACTTCTTAGTTATAACTTATAAGTGGGGCAATGGGACTGTAAAGACTTCTTAGTTATAAGTTATAAGTGGGGCAATGGGACTGTAAAGACTTCTTAGTTATAACTTATAAGTGGGGCAATGGGACTGTTCGCACCCGCCATTTCAGAACCTATTTGCAGGGTCTAGATATTTATTAGGGCGGAGCAGCAGCATGCAGTGAGTACAACAACCCTTATCTGAGTCCCAAGGGGGCACACACCTTCCCGCACCCATGGACTGCACCCCTGTCACCCTGGAGGAGGATGGCGCCTCGAGTAACAACTCGGCCTGGTTCCCAATGGACGAGCAGGACGCGCGGCCGGAAGCGGCGACGCTCGCGCACCGGAACCACTCAGCCGTGACGAACGTGACATGGGGCGGGGCAGGGGGTGGAGCGGGGGGTGGAGCGGGGATGGGGGAGGCGGAGGGCGCCTTGTACTCCAGGGTCGTGATGTGCGTCTGCGTGGCCGGCCTGGTGGGGAACATACTCAACATGACGATACTCACACACAGGAGGCTCCGGACAGGTAGGTGTCTGATTAGACGGGTTCGTAATGCCAAACTTACAAACTTATCATCTTCTGTTTATATATTTATGCATAATACCTGTTAACAGATTTGGCCTGTCTATGTATATGACATGTTATACTTCTAGTGGTCATGCGGCGAGGACTGACTATACCGATACTGACCAAAATTGATCAAGTCTGTTTTTCTATGCATTTAGGGATGGACCTTCAACTATTTTGGCCAGAACCCTATTGCATATGTTTGCCGCTCTCTACCAAGAAGAAAGTTTTCCTCACTGGCCACTTCGGTCCTGGGATTTTGAAGTCTAAATTTGTGTCCTCTAGTCTCCTCTGGTGATATTCCAATTTAATGTATGGAGCCTTTATGGTATATAACACAGACATCATTGAGATAAATACATTATGTTAATCTTTATATAATCTACTTTACTTTGATCTCTGTGGCGGAGTGGTTAGAGTGTCTTACTTTTTTCTGGGTCAGACTCCTAATTTGAGGGTCGGCGGTTCGATTCCCCCGACCCCCACCTCTGCCAATTTGGATTTCCACCGCTGTGTATAACTTACAGCGTCATCAAAGGCCAGTTGCTCTCATACCATGTGTATGTGGTGTGGGAGGTTAAAAATCCCTTGGGTCGGTAAAAGTGTAGGCTCAGGCTTTCTATTGACAAACAGGCTAATGGTGAAAACAAGCCTATTCAGGCTTATCTATGATCGGAGGTATAAATCTTCAAGAGAGAGAATTTGAAGAGGCTGTTATTTTTAATGGTTAACGTTGGAAACATCAAAACATGCCGAATTAATGTTGGCAAGCACGCCAAAACTCTGCCAGCATGGACTTCAGTAGTAACAGATTCTATTAACTTAACTTTTAATGCCTTTCTATGCAACAACAAATGTTCAACAAATGCACCAACATCTAAGTTGAATATGTAGAATTAAATCTACATAAGTGCGTTGGTCTAGACAAGTTGATGTTTTTTTTGTTTGTTTTTTTATTGAGGCTGTATTTATACTGTCCAAAGCATATAAGCCCGGGTACCCAGTCATGTTTTCAATGCTGGCCAGTTGTAGTGTTGGTGTTATCTTACCACACAGTGGCTGCTGATAAGGTATTTGTGTGCCTGCATTTCAGTAGCAGATAGATAATTGGTTGGTATGGTTAATAGCTTATGTTAGTTTTTTTGGATTTTCTTGGTATATATGTATTTATTTTTTCTACTCTTATTACTAGACTAGCCTACTCCTATTTACATATCATAGGCTTGTACGTAGCTGTGTGGTGTGTTATCTGGCTACTTTTGGCATGGTTATCTTCCATTGGGCATCCCGCTGGTGGGCTGTGACATATCACATGCCCCTTTGCAGTGCAGCTTAGTGGGGGTTTCCTAGCCTTATTTTGCATCGGACTGTGCAGCTTATGTAGATTTAATTAGAGTAAAGTAGATTATAAAGATTAACATAATAATATTTGTCAGACCCTGAGTTTAGACAAGTTGATGTTTTCATCGGACTACGCAACTTTAGGGTATTTGAGGCTAAACGGGGGCCTTTCACAACTCTCCGGCAATGCAACAGGAGGGGTGTTAAATGGGTGATTGACATCTTACGTCCTAGCAACAGTTGGGCTCATCTCCCGGTAATGTGCACTCATGGCAACTTCATAGTGCTGCGCCATTGGGAGACCGCTACACGACGAAACCATATAGCATGGTGCAACATCCCAAATATAGTTCAGTTCTAACCACAGAAATAATTAAAGTTTTCACTACATCTTCAAATTGAATCGTTTAAATTTTGATTTTAAACATTAATGAAAATACCAATCAAGATTGTTGATATCTCCCCCTCATTTATTCCGCGGATGATTATTGCACTTGTCCATTGCCATCTCCACAGACAGATATTGCTGATAACATTGATAACTTTCATGCAGTTATCTCTACACTTATCGATTCTTCGTTGGAAAATGTAATCTTCTGATCTCACAAAGTGACGGTGTGAAACTGAGTATCCACACTAATCCTAGCGCATGGTAGGTATCGAAGCTGAGAGACATTAAGACTCACTCATGGACGCAACTCTCACAGCAGAGACCGAAATGGAGAGCAGCAGTCAAGTAATGAAAGCAGTCTTTGTCGCATCGCAACCGACAGCATGATGACGAGGATGATGATGGGTAGGTGTGTAGCACAATGTTGCCAATGTGCCACCTACCACAAGCAGTATTAAGCCTAGCCACTAACGGCTAAGATGACAAGGCAACTACCAAATTGAGACACTTGCTGTTAAGCAATGAAAATAAGCCGCAATGCAACTTACTCATTATGGACTGGGTAAGTAAGCCATCACAAACAAACAAAAACAAAAAACGAAATTATTGCTGAAAGGTTATGCGTAGCTGCGAACTGTTGTTTGTAATAAGTTCTATCTCATTATAATCAGGGTGTATGTTAGATTACATTCAAGTACTTATATCTGTAGACTGCTATCTACTTCTGAAACCACTTATAGGGCTCATTATATGAACCTATCACACAATAAAACAATATTGTACTCACGTGGTTTAATCCAAACTAAAGTTGATACAAGCATAAGTCACACAGGTCTGGACTGGCTGGTGGTGGTGGGGAGAGAGCTCATCTGACATACACCTCTATTTATAGAGGTCCTCTATTTATAGAGGTCCTTGGGCTTGTGACCTAGCTTGATTGAATGTGGCACCGATTTGTTTACAGAGTAATATATATAAGGTAGCTATCACATAAGAACTCCTTTTCTGTGCAAAAGCAACTTTATTAGATTACAACCACTTTGATAATATGTCCAGATCAGAACTAGCTCTCCTCCTCTTTCGCGTGTCCACGATTTTCATGTTCAGCATATTAATTAGTGCAGACGATTATAAACATCGAATAATGTTGTCATTATTATTTCAGTTGTAAGACTCCATTGTATATCTTCTTCCTTCCTTCTTGGTTGTCCATCGGTAGCAACGACAACAGCAACTCATCATTTGTTGTGAACTCGGTGATGACTGATGAGTCCAATTTGTGCTCGGAATGTGTGGTGGCACATTGGACATGTGTGTGTAGCTGCTGTCAGAGAATCTGGTAGATGAAGTAGACAATGTTTTCTCTGCTGATGCTTTTGTTTAGCTTGAGATATATGATCAGTTTCAAACTGTGTTGTGCCTTTGTGAATAGAAGCACGCCATGAACACCTATCCTTGGCCACTATTTCCCAGGTTGTAGTGTTTAAATTACATTTCTTCAGGTTGTATTTGAAGCAGTCCTTGAACCTTTTCTTCAGCCCACCTTCATTCCTAGATCCCTTTACAAGTTCACAGTAGAAGCTTAACCTGCCCTGCAACCTATTTCTACTTGTTCCAATTCTCTCTCTCTCGAAATAGATGTAGGAGTGAGCAAAATATGTTTTAAAATAATTATATCTTACAACCCTATATACTTGTAGAATCTAATGCTCGGATCTGTGACTGTTTACGTAGGCTATGAGGAAAACAATACAGACAAAGAGAAAGGAAGAGAGTAAAGTATATGAGAGAGAGTCCAGCCCTCTGGTTTATTGTTATATAGTTACATGGGTTCATTGTAGAGTATCATACCACCTCCTTCCCCCAATGGGAATCGAGCATTCCTGGCCCTACCAATTGGGATCCAGCATTCCTGATCTCCATGGATACCAGTGGTCTGCCCACCACCAGTGGCTGTATCGCCTATCGCCACCACCAACCTTGACCTTTTGAGTGTGGTAACCCCTACCCCAGCAGAGGGGGTAGGCCCTAAGTGCAATCACAGCCAGACCTGCCAGCACCACTATGTTTATTTACATCCCACTCAGGCACCACCAACCCATATATGTGATGTATAATGCATTATGCGAGTATAAATGCAAGGGTAACATGTACATCCTATCTTTCCTCGTGCGCATTGCTGGAGCACCCCCCCCCCTCCCAGCTGTCGGGTATTGCCGGGCGGGTGCCCCCTCGCATCACACTCTGGAGGAATTCTTTTTTTTTTTTTTTTAGTGCTAGGGCTATTAATCCCTGAGCCAGTTATTACAAACAAACCAAACTTACTTTCTCTCCTATGTTCTTATGTGTACAGAGAATCAGTAGGTCCATTATATATTAAGAGTTGGTCATCATCATCATGCTGTCGGTCGCAATGCCACAAAGACTGCTTTCATTTCTTAACTGCCGCTCTCTATTTATCTCTCTGCTGTGAGAGTGATGTCCATGAGTCAGTCCTAATGTCTCTCAGCTTCAGGTTTCTCTTGATAGTATCCTTGAACCGGAGATGAAGGCGTGCTCTCTTTCTCTGACCAAAAGACAATTGAAAATAGAGGATCTGCTTTGGTAGCCTGTCTGTTGACATCCTCATCACATGTCCAGTCCACCGGAGGTTCCTTCTGATCCGAAGATCTTCCATAAAGGACAGCCCTGTCCGATCAAGTATTTCCCTGTTTGTCACTTTGTCCTTCCACGTTATCTTCAAGATCGAACACAGATGTTGCATCATGAAGGCTTGCAGCCTTTTCACCTGTGTGTCTGTACACTGTCCAGGCTTTGGCTCCATATAGTAGGTTGGATAGCACGATTGCGCAGTAGATCTTCCCTTTCAACCATGTAGACACAAGGTGGTTGTGCCAGAGTCTCTGGCGTAGTCGACAGAAAGATGCACTAGCCCTAGCCATCCTCCTCTGTATCTCAGCATCAATGTGTCCATCACTTGATCTAGTGCTTCCGAGGTAGGCGAATTCCGGGGCAGAGTTCAGTTTGTTTCCATCAACCATGATATCCTCCTCTCGTGTTCTAGTAGAGTTGGGTTGGTACAGCACCTCCATCTTCTTGATGGTAATCTTCAGGCCAAACTTGTTTGAGTATTGGAGAAAGTGTCCCGTATTCTCTGGATCTCTGCAGCAGAGTGGGAAACCAGTGCACAGTCATCTGCGAATAGCATCTCTTTAACCAGTATCTGGGTAGTCTTGGTCTTTGCATTGCCGATGGGAAGATGGAGAAGAGCGTGGGGGCCAGCACACCACCTTGCTTGACACCATTTGTAACACCGAACGTTTCTGAGACTTCCCCTCCAGCACTAACATTTGCCATCATTCCTATATGTAGAGCCTCGATCATAGTTCTTAACTTCTCCGGGCATCCATACTTTCTTAGTAGTTGCCCTAGCCCAGTCCTCCCGACTGTATTGAACGCCTTCGTGGAAGTGAAAGAAAGACAAATCCCTGACCTAAAGACATACAAAAAATATCTGTGCAAAATAAAAACTGGGAACCCCAACTGAACTACACCACAAGGAGGCAGGTGATATGTCATGCCCCACCAATTGGACAGCCCAGGGCGGGAAAACAGGAAATATAAAAGCCAGATAACATGTCCAACAACAATATAAATCAAATCCAAACAAACATAACTCAACCACCTATTACGTACAGGCCTATGGACATGTAAATAAAATAGGCTAGTATAGAATTAAGTAGAAAAAGGTGGAAAACTCTTCCCAAGAAAACCCCAAAACACAAACGTAGAACCTTAAGGAAACAACTAACATAGTAATAAGAATAGAACAAAAATACAATGCCAAGAGGGTCCAAAAAAAACTAACATAGGGTACTAACCATACCAACAGACTATCTATCTGCTACTGAAATGCAGACAATCAAATAACTTATCAGCAGCTACTGTTTGGTAAGACAACACCAACACTACAGCTGGCCACCATTGAAAACAAGCCTGGGTACCCGGGCTTACATGCTATGGACAGTATAAATACAGCCTCAATTAAAAAAGATTATTTTAAAAAATTATCCTGACACTGAGCAACAAGTCCTTGCCCTATCCTGATAATGCCGAGCACCTGGCTATAAAGCTACAAGAATCAATTTTTAAGTCATTAGGTTGACTCTACCATGGTTCAAACCCATGGGTTCGAACCCCACGACCTACCAAAATGGGAGACGGACACTCAACTCATTCAGCCATCCAGCCTTGTATATTGCTTAGAAAGTTGCGGGCGCAAGTGACAGTGGAACACCGGAAGTTAAGGTCGGGTGGTGGCGCCACCAGTCCCCGTATGAGTAAGGAGCAAATACAGGAAGAGTGTCCATTGGCTAATAATATAATATAACAATAACATAATATAATAATATATAGAATAATCCCTTCCGTGGCTATATACGCGCATACTCGCATACTGTTTACACATGTACAAGCACTATGCGAGTATATATCATTATATATATGTAACTTATATATGAGCATCATACTTGACGGCTTGGTATATATGGTACATATATATACATATATATACACGTAACCTATAAATAAGCATCAAACTTGACGGCTTGGTATATATATATTCGATTCGGCTCCATATGATAAGGTTCCACGGGGATGGTACATCAAAGCTCACGTAGAACCGGTACGGGATGAGGGTGGGGGTGAGGGGTGAGGTGAGGGTGGGGGTAGAAGTAGGGTAGGGTGTGAGAGTGTGAGGGGAGTGCGGGTTGAGGGGGTGAGGGTAGGGAGGTGATGGTGAGGGTGAGCGTTAGTGGGGGTGAGCGTGAGGGTGAGGCTAGGGGTGGGAGGGTGAGGGTGAGGGGTGAGGTTGAGGGGGGTGAGAGGGTGGGGGAGGGTGAGGGTGAGGGGTGAGGGTGAGGGGAGGTGTGAGGGAGAGGGTGAGGGTGAGGGTGGAGGTGAGTGGAGGGTGGGGTCCGTGTGATGGGGGGGCGAGGCTAGGGTGAGGGTGAGGATAGGGTGAGGGTAAGGGTGAGGGTAGGGGTCAAGGTCTGGTAGTGTGGGGGTGAGGGTGAGGGTGGGCCGGGATGAGGGTGAGGGTGAGGGTGGGGGTGAGGGTGAGGGTGGAGGTGAGGGTGGGGGTGAGGGTGGGGGTGAGAGTAGGGGTGGGGGTGGGGGTGAGGTGGGGGTGGGGGTGAGGGTGGGGGTGAGGGTGGGGTGAGGATGGGGGTGACGATAGGGAGTTGGGTGAGGGTGGTTGTGAGGGTGAGGTGGAGGGTGGGGGTGAGGGTGGGGGGTGAGGGTGGGGGTGAGGGTGGGGGTGAGAGTGAGGGTGAGGGTTGTTGTTGTTGTTGAAGATTTATACTGCCTATCATGGATAAGCCTGAATAGGCTTGTTTTCACCATTAGACAGTTTGTCGATAGAAAGCCCGAGCCTACACTTTTACCGACCCAAGGGATTTTTAACCTCCCACACCACATAGACATGGTATGAGAGCAACTGGCCTTTGATGACGCTGTAAGTTATACACAGCGGTGGAAATCCAAATTGGCAGAGGTGGGGGCACGGGGAATCGAACCACCGACCTTCAGATTAGGAGTCTGACCTAGAAAAAAGTCAGACACTCTAACCACTCCGCCACAGAGAACACCACAGGGTGAGGGTGAGGGTGAGGGTGAGGGTGAGGGTGAGGGTGAGGGTGAGAATGAGGGTGAGGGTGATGGTGAGGGGGAGGGTGGGGGTGAGGGTGGGGGTGAGGGTGAGGGTGAGGGTGAGGTGAGGGAGAGGGTGAGGGTGGGGATGAGGGTGGGGGCGAGGGCGAGGGCGAGGGTGAGGGTGAGGGTGAGTGGGTGAGGGTAGGGTGAGGGTGGGGGTGAGGGTGAGGGTGAGGGTGAGGGTGAGGGTGGGGGTGAGGGTGAGGATGGGGGTGAGGGTGAGGGTGAGGGTGTGCGGGGTGCATGTTTGTTTGTTTGTTGTTGCTTTACGTCCTAGCAACATCTAAGGTCATATCAGGACGGGTACCGACTTGTGACAGTGCGCACTCATGGCGACTTTATAGTGCTGTCCCACTGGGAAACCAGGCCGCCGGCACCATGACCTGGTATCCCACTCAGTCACATTATCCTGACACTGAGCACACCAGTCCTTGCCCTATCCTAATAATGCCGAGCGCCTGGCTAGGAAGCGACAAGTATCAATTTTAAAGTCATTGGTTTGACTCGACCGGGACTCGAACCCACGACCCCACGATCTACCAGCAGGGGAGACGGACACTCTAACTCATTCGGCCATCCCGTCTGGTCCACGGGGTGCATGCACAGCACACTCTGGGTAAATGTCGATATCATACATTGTATATTTAAGGTTAGTGGTGTCTTCTTATCGATGATGTGAATCAGATTTCCTTCTCGATTGTCGATAATACCACTTCGGATGGAAGTGATGGGGCCTGGTGATGGATGCTCCCACAGTCCCCGAGTACTGCGCCTGCTCAACGAACTGACAAATCAGCTAGGCTTTTCGCAAAGTGAAATAACAGTTGTGGCCCATGTGTGAGTCTCATCGACTCGTGACTGTACTTAAAGGCGCATAATCCGATGGTTTTGAGTTTCTCACATTTTCTGAGATAAACATGTTAGGTTTGTCATTATAATCTACCTTACTTTAGTTTGAAATAACATGGATCATAAATGGCATATTTTGAGATATTTGAAGTGCAAATGTGCTAAATTAATGTTGGCAAGCACGCCAAAACTACACCGTAGACTTCTGCAGGTTCTATTAAATTGACTCAGTATTCCCTTCTATGCGGTGACAAATGTTTAATAAGTACACCTGTGTTCTAAGTTAGATATGCAGAATAAATCTAGATAATTGTTTTGGTTTTGAAAATTTGATGCTCTCATCGGAGTATGCAACCCTAACAACTTCAATAAATGAAACAGTACATACTAGTATTTACTAATGCTGAGACCCAAACAAGTAATGTATTAGTTGTTAGGCACATTTATAAACAAATGCTTGGAGTAATTCTTGAATGCATCATAGGTGGGTAAGGTCTGAGCTGCAAGGATATGTCATTCCAGATTTTGGACCCCTTAAAAAGTAGGCTGTTTTTAACTTTTTCATTGTGTGGGTGAATGACTTTAAGTATGAGCTTGTCATGTTTTCTTGTTATACCAGGATTTATGTCATGATATTTCTTATCGTGAGCTCTCTTAAACATAAAATTGGCTAAAGGCTGGCTTCTTCTAGTTTCTAGTGGGAATAAGTTAATTTTACAATGTTTTTCGTCTATAGTTAGGCCAATACCTGAGGAGCCAAGAACTATGGAAATTGCTCTATTTTGCAAATGTTGTTATTTATTTCGATATATTTTTTTACATGCTTCATAAAGTATGTCTCCATAGTCCAAATCTGGTAACATCATGGATTTATAAACAAGACAGGCAGCATATGTAATTAGGTGTGGATGCATTTGATTCAAAGTATAAACTTTATAGCTGAATTTTGTTATCAGTGATTTAAGGTGTGCTTCAAAAGTAAGGGAGGAGTCAAGAAGTATTCCAAGATATTTATAATGGCATACCTGGACTAGGATTTCTCCATTCATATGTACAGGTGGCACCATAATATTTCTTAACTTGTGTTTGGTGCCAAAGACCATGAGTTTGGATTTAGCAACGTTGATTGTCAATTTGTTTACAGTACACCAATTGCAAACTAAATTAAATCTAACCTGAAGAAGGTTAATAGCAGTTGATAAGGATGTGCCAGGATAGTAAATAACAGTATCATCAGCATAGAGTAATATACAACCATTTTCAATAACAAGAGGCAGATCATTAATCAAAATTAAGAATAAAAGAGGGCCAAGTATTTATCCCTGTGGCACTCCACAACCAATATTTAGTGGTGCAGATAGTACTCCATTTGCTAATGTTTGTTGAGTCCGATTTGTTAGGTCATTTCTAGTAATCTTAAATTTGTATCAATGATACCAAAGTTTTTAAGTTTCTTTAGTAAGATATCATGATTCACAGTATCAAAAGCTTTTTTGAAGTCTATAAATATGGCAACTATATATTCTGAATTATTAAATGCTTTATATATATCATCAGTAAGCTCCCCTAGCTTTTTAGTAGTAGAGTGCCCCTTCGTGAATCCCCCTTGACGTTCATCAAGGAGGATATGCTCATCCAAATAGCTTACTAGATGGGTATGAATTATTCTTTCGAGAAGCTTAGAGGTAATAGGGAAATGGGTCTCAGATCGCTAACACCAAATTTATTTCCTTCTGTTGAAGGGGAATAACTACTGCACATGTCCAGGGGTCTGGAAAATGCCACTAGATAAGCACAAATTAAACATAAATGTCAATTGTGGTATTAGAATAAAAGAAGGCAGGTTTTAGCACAATGGAGGATAAGTATTTTGTAGTAGATGATTTGTAAATGTTTATGTCGCATATAAGCATAACACGCATACGCAATGCGTATGTGTAATGCTATGCATAATGTGTGTGTATGCATAGCATATGTGCATTATACATGTGTGTGATATGTATGCATAAGAATGTATGCACGATGCATGTGCATTGTGCATGCATATGTGTAATGGGAATGTGAAATGTTTGGATAATGGGCATTCATAACGGGTAAACACATAGCACACTGCACAGGACACACTGCACATGACACACTGCACATGGCACACTGCACATGGCACACTGCACATAGCACACTGCACATAGCATACTGCACATAGCACACTGCACATAGCACACTGCACACTGCACATGACACACTGCACATAGCACACTGCACATAGCACACTGCACATAACACACTGCGCAGGAAACACTGCACAGGAAACAGTGCACATGACACACTGCACATGGAACACTGCACATGAAACACTGCACATGGCACACTGCGCACACATCACACTGCGCACACATCACACTGCACATGACACACTGCACATAGCACACTGCACATAGCACACTGCACATGAAACACTACACATGCCACACTGCACATAGCACACTGCACATGAAACACTACACATGGCACACTGCACATGGCACACTCCACATGACACACTGCACATGACACACTTCACATTACACACTGCACATAGCATACTGCACACGGCACACTGCCCATGACACACTGCACATGACACACTGCACATTACACACTGCATATAGCACACAGCACATGGCACACTGCACATAGCACACTGCACATAACACACTGCACATGATACACTGCACACTCCACATGACACACTGCCCATAGCATACTGCACACGGCACACTGCCCATGACACACTGCACATGACACACTGCACATTACACACTGGACATAGCACACAGCACATGGCACACTGCACATAGCACACTGCACATAACACACTGCACATGATACACTGCACACTCCACATGACACCCTGCACATGGCACACTACACATATCACACGGCACATGACACACTACACATAGCACACTGCACATAACACACTGCACATGAGACACTACACGTGAGAAACTGTACATAGCACACTGCACATAACACACTGCACATGTCACACTGCATGTGACACACTACACATAGCACACTGCACATAACACACTGCATATGACATACTGCACGTGACAAACTGCACATAGCACACTGCAGATAGCACACTGTACATAGCACACTGCACATAACACACTGCACATGATGCACTGCACACTCCACATGAAACACTACACATGACACACTGCACATGCCACACTACACATGACACACTGCCCATAGCACACAGCACATGGCACACTGCACATATCACACTGCACATAACACATTGCACATAGCACACTGCACATGACACACTGCACATAACCCACTGCCCATAGCACACTGCACATGACATACTGCACATGACATACTGCACATAACACACTACACATGACACACTACACATGACACACTGCACATGACACACTGCACATGCCACACTGCACATACCATACTGTGCATGGCGCACTGCACATGCCACACTCTACATGACACACTACACCTGACACACGACACATGACACACTGCACATGACACACATAGCGCCACCACCACCCCTCTTCGTCTCTAACAGTACGCCCAACTTAAAACTCGCGCCAGGGTTTTTTTCTTATATGAGACATGATCCTCACAGGTCCGACGTTCTCACCAACAAATGAACTTAGGTTCTCAAACAAATAATTTAATTTAATCATCCTCACAAGACAAGTTACAGCGTTTGCAGGCACAGGGCGGCCCGGTTGCATAGTAGATGAACAATTAATAACAGATCAGTACAGTAGATGACTTGGAATATAATAAGGAGTGAAAGCTTCCGATTAATTATACTTGTATAATGCTTATACATCACATATATATACTACATAATGCGGTATATCACACACACATATATACTGCATAATGCGTTATACTTATATTTCACACATATATATATATATTATTACATGTAACAGTAGGTACTCCAAAGTGGGCGTATACGGTGTCCCCAACGCGAAATTTGACATATTTTAACCCTTTTTAAAACACTTCCATCTCCACTAATTCTGCTTTGTTTGAAATGAATATTCTATGAAATTAAAGCTTATTCTTTTGTCTTTTAGGGTATCTGATTTTTAGTTAGCATTATGAAATAAATTAGAGTCAATGGAAACTTGTTTGGGGGTACCATCGGCAGCTCTGTGCATGCTCGCCGAGTTTGTTTTCATCGAGTCTGAGCTACTCCCTTCCCTAAAATTGATACCTTGGTGAGCACAGTGACCTGAGCTAAAAATAACCATGAATGAAAGACAGAGAAGCAACTAGGCTTCATTAGCATATCAAGCATGGGTGCTTTGAAGTGGGAAATTTGGTTGAACTGAAGGAGTGAAAACATTAAGACATTAATACTCCTTGAAAATTGATCAGGAAATAAACCAACGAATTTGTCGGAGAACTATTCTGTGCAGTCAACGAGGGCTTGCTACACACGGCCAATTTCAAACCGGAAACAGAGAAGCAAGTTGCCATTCCATGTTGCGCTGTACTAATGGCACTTCTTATCGCCCAGACGCATCTCTCGTCCACGTGCTTCTCATACCTCCATGATCCCCCCACGAAAAGAGATACGGGCTTCAGAGGACAAGCAAGGTCGACTAACAACTAAACAGTCTAAACTTCAAACTAAGTTCGCAAGCACAAGTTGCATGGGTTTCTGCACAGCGAGGAAAAAAGAAGGTTGTTGGACGGGGTTTTATGTCCTAGCAACATGTAGAGTCATATCAGAACGGGTACCGACTTGTGATAGTGCCAGCACCACGATGCGATATCCCACTCAGTCACTTTATCCTGACACTGAGCTAACCAGTCCTTTTCCCTAACTAGTAATGCCGAGCGCCATGCTAGATAGCGACAAGTGTAAATATTATGTCATTGCTTTAACGCGACTGGAATTCGAAGTCCCAACCTTCCACGTGGAAAGCCTGTGCTCTATCGATTGAGCCACGGCGTCCGGTGGTGCCTTGCGGTGAATGTGGTATGG
>CM059189.1:47917966-48195129 GCA_030323885.1 Branchipolynoe longqiensis
GTGTGTGTGTGTTAGAGGGTGTGTCTATCTGATCGGTGGGGCTGCGCAGTGTGTGTGTGTGTTAGAGGGTGTGTCTATCTGATCGGTGGGGCTGTGCAGTGTGTGTGTGTGTTAGAGGGTGTGTCTATCTGATCGGTGGGGCTGTGCAGTGTGTGTGTGTGTTAGAGGGTGTGTCTATCTGATCGGTGGGGCTGCGCAGTGTGTGTGTGTTAGAGGGTGTGTCTATCTGATCGGTGGGGCTGTGCAGTGTGTGTGTGTGTTAGAGGGTGTGTCTATCTGATCGGTGGGGCTGTGCAGTGTGTGTGTGTGTTAGAGGGTGTGTCTATCTGATCGGTGGGGCTGTGCGTGTGTGTGTGTAGAGGGTGTGTCTATCTGATCGGTGGGGCTGCGCAGTGTGTGTGTGTGTTAGAGGGTGTGTCTATCTGATCGGTGGGGCTGTGCAGTGTGTGTGTGTGTTAGAGGGTGTGTCTATCTGATCGGTGGGGCTGTGCAGTGTGTGTGTGTGTTAGAGGGTGTGTCTATCTGATCGGTGGGGCTGCGCAGTGTGTGTGTGTGTTAGAGGGTGTGTCTATCTGATCGGTGGTGCTGTGCGGTGTGTGTGTTAGAGGGGGTATCTATCTGATCAGTGGGGGTGTGTGTACGTGCATGTGTGTGTGTTAGAGGGGATATCTATTTGATCGGTGGGGTTGTGCAATATGTGTGTATTAGACTTAGAGAGTGTATCTATCTGATCGGTGGGGCTGTGCAGTATGTGTGTGTGTGTGTTAGAGGGGATATCTATTTGATCGGTGGGGGCTGTGCAGTATGTGTGTGTTAGACTTAGAGAGGGTATCTATCTGATCGGTGGGGCTGCAGTGTGTGTGTGCATGTGTGTGTTAGAGGGGGTATCTATCTGAGAAAGCCCCGAGATCTGACTTCTCACACACTCACTCTATTACTATTAGTATTAGACTCTCCTGGGCAGCTTTCAGGGTACGCCACCGAAATGTCTCGGAGACGCCTTTTCGCTTATTTCCATTCAGGTTACGCCTTCGAGTCGTCTCAGAAATGTCTCGCTTTTCAGACAGGAGACAAAAAGTGCCTCGAAAATGGCCGACGTATTCAGTGGTTTCAGCCAATCAGAGCTCTTGATGCGCACGATTGAAAATGGCTCCCCCTATGGTGGCGGCCATTTTTTAGGCAACCTACTGCTTTTGCCATTCAGACTAGCGTGATGTCAGGAATTTCTCCGAGACGACTTGGAGGCGTACCCTGAACGCGGCCCAGGTAGACTACAACAGTGCACAACGCATGCGCACAACCAGCGAGCCAGCGAGTTCGCGAGCCAGTGAGCCCGCGAGCCAGCGAGCCCGCGAGCCAGCGAGCCAGCGAGCCCGCGAGCCAGCGACCCCGCGAGCCAGCGAGCTGTGAAGCCCAAGGTTTGATGACGGTTACTGTGACTTTGCCTCCTGTTCCTGGACACTTATCGCTGACACACATTTAAGGACATGGCCGAATTAACTGGCTGCGCTTTAAAAGAACACTGTCGGCTACTCTCGTCGTCGTGCCGGAGCGTGTCGACAGTTGCCGAATGCGACTGAATGAGGCGCGGCCACTTGAGATGTGTTATGACAAGGCGGGTGGTGGGTGGGAGGGGGGAGGAGGAGTTGGGAGTGTGTCAGTGGGCAGGGCGACAGGAGAGCTGTTTGTTATAGGCGTGTCGGCTCAGCTGAGTAAACCCTCATACAAAAGTCACAGATACACACCAGAACACCAGAACACAAGCCCGCCGCACAATAGCCGATATTTTCTTTACTTAGAGACTTTAAATCCCACTGATCGGTGGTCGGTAGTAATATCACTAGTTATATGTAACATACTGTATACATTTATATACTATGTATACTATATAATATACATATTATATATATATTATAATTTATATATATAAATATATATATACATATAAACTTCCAAGCGAGTGTAGTGTCAAGCCCCACGCAGGGCATGCCGGTACCCCCCCCCCAATAGGGGGGGGGGTAGAAGAGGAGGCACTTCAGAGCCTATTACAGGCAATAAGGGCCTTATCACTGTCCATAGGTATATATATGTATGTATATATATATATATATATATATATATATATATATATGAGTCCACATACACTTACTCACTAACGACAACACAGCGAGTTAGTGGACATAGCACAACCTACAGGCTGACCCACAAATAATAGGTTTTTTTTTACTGTATGGGACGGGATAGCCAAGTGTATAGAGTGTACACTTCCCGTATGACAGGTCGTGGGATCGACCCTCAGGTCTTCCAAAGACTTATGATGTTGATTTGTTGTTGGAGTTTTGCCTCCTGGCCACATCTAAGGTAATATCAGGATGGGTACTGACTTGTTACAGTTCGCACTCATGGCGACGTTATAGTGCTGCCCCACTGGGAGACCAGGCCACCAGTGCCATGACCTGATATCCAACTCAGTCACATTATCCTGACACTGGGCCAACCCTATTCTAATAATGCTGAGCGCCAGGCTAGAAAGAGACAAGTATCAATTTTATACGTCAGTGGTTTGACTCGACCAGAGTTCGAACCCATGGGTTCGAATTTCATGATCTACCAAAAGGGGAGACGGGCGCTTAACTCAATCGACCATCCCGTCTCGTCAAAGACTTATATAATTGATACAGTAGTGCCTGTCCGCAGCCGACAACTGTGCATTCAAACCAGTTGTAGGGTTGCGTGTTCGAGTCTGTGGCTATGTGGGTGGGCTAAAGTGAAAAACAATACAGCCAGAGAGAAAGAGAAAGTAAAGCAAAGTAAGAGTGTGAGAAGAGAGAGTCCAAGCCTCTCTAGTTTATTATATATGGTACATGGGGACATTGTAGAGTATCACCCCACCATTTCCCCGCAATGAGAAAAAGCAATCTTGGCTCTGCCAATAGGGATCAAGCGTTCCTGGTCCCCATGGCTACCAGTGGTCTGCCCACCACCACCAAGCTGTGTGGCCCCTCTGGCCACCACCCGCCTTGACCCTTGACCCTGAGTGTGGTGATCCTACACAGCAGGTGTCTTGTTATCAGATGGATTAAAGCTGCATAGTCCGATGAAATATCAAATTTTCAAAACAAAACCAATTATCTAGATTTGATTTTACATATCTCACTTAGATACTGATGCATTTATTAAGCATTTGTTTCTGCAGAGAAGGCAATACTGAGTCAATTGAACAGAACCTGTTACTGCAGAAGTCCATGGTGTCAGAGCTTTGGCAAGAATGCCAAAACTAATTTTCCATGTTTGCACTCAAAATATCTCAAAAGTTTACCATTTAAAATAAAAGTAACTTTGAACTAATGTAAATTAGATAATAGTGATCGATCTAATATATTTATCTCAGAAAAGATACAGAAATTCAAAACCATCGGACTATGCAACTTTAATTAAAGTTGCATATTCCGATCGTTTTGTGTTTCTCTCATTTTCGGAGATAATCATATTACTATTAGGTTCATCATTATAATCTACCTTACTTTATTTTGAAGTAAATTTCATTTTAAATGGCTATTTTTTTAATATAGATATTTGAAGTGCAAATGTGATAAATTAATGTTGGCAAGCATTAATTTATAATACCATAGGCTTCCGCAGTAACAGGTTCTATTAAATTGACACAACATTCCCTAAAGGCACCTGTCACATTACGGCGTATGGCGGGAGCGTATTGAAAACCTACGTAAGTCGTGCGGGTGCCGGCCTATGATGACCTTCAGTGAACTTTTGGGTGGGTTTGAGCGTATGTGGAACGTATGAGGAGCGTACGAGGAATGTATGAGGAGCGTACCAGCGAGCATACCAGGAGCGTATGTGAGCGTACTGTGAGATGTTTTGACGGCTTTGATTGGCATGTGGAGCGTATGCGTAGCATATGCATAGTGTATGCATAGCGGATGAGCGTATGAGTAGCGTATGCGGAACCTCAGCGGAACCTCGATGTCGAGACCTATGGCATATGCTTTGAATACGCTGTGCATACGCTAGGAGTACGCTCCCATACGTAACTTGTAGGTTATGCGTACGCTACATACGCTAGAGATACGCTGGTGACGCAAGTTGAGCATATGAAAAACCTATGCCGGCGTACCCCTAGCGTACGAGGAGCGTACGCCGGCGTATGAGGAGCGTATGCCAGCGTATGAGCAGCGTATGGGCCATACGCCCTCATAGGTCGAGATTTTTTTAGCATGCACAAACAAATTTGGATGGACGGATTTATGAAAGTGTATGGCGGCGTATGCCTCATACGCTTCACATAAGCCGTCACCTGGCGGCGTATGAGTAGCGTATGAGTAGCGTATAGCGACCACAGGAGTCGCTGAAGAGAGATACTACTGTTCTTGTTTGTTTCTACCTTGTCTGGCATTTGGAACTACTAGGATAGGCTTGCCAGGATACTGTGATTGACGGGTGGCCAGATACACAGCGAATGTGTTGTTACCAACACTAATTAGACACATGCATATTCTTCTTTAAAAAAAAAAGAAATTGCATATCACCCAGTTGGTTCGTATTCAGATTACAGAAATCTGGAAAAGAAAACCCTGTCAAATAGTTGTTATAATTTATACTCATATACTAGGTTACAATACATATATGATTATACAGAAACTGATTGTAGGACACTGATAAAGAATAACTACGTTATTTAAATATATTTTATAATATATTATATTATACATACATATATTATAGATATTATATATATTGTATATATATTATATATACTATATATGTATGTAATATATAATATATGTTATATTATATATATGTATAGGTATGCAATATGTAGTATATGTTATATTATATATATATAGGTATGTAATATATACACACACTAACGTACATATTTTTTGTCAAATTCTACCCCCAAAAACGTTTAATTACCTATCGAATTAAATGAAAGTTAGTTATGCAGTGTGCTGGCCAAAAAAAGTAATACTACGATAACAATTTTTTTTTTTTTTTTAAAGAGTAATGTTAGCAGCTGTCAGCATGTCTTGCCTACCCTGGCAGCCTCCCGCCTTCCCGGAACCAGCTGCAACAAATAAAAACGCGTCTTCCCAAATGTCGTCTGCCACAATTTAAATGTTGTCTGCTGTGAGCGATATTCGAGTGAAATCATGTTTATTTTCACTGAAAGTCCCCTAATATTCACTAAAACTGTAATCTGTGAACGCTAAATGTCACACAAAACAGCCTTACAGCTGTATGTGAAATGGGGGGGGGGCGGGGGACACAACTCCATTTTCTTAGTCGTTGGGTTCATAGCAAACCCAGGAGGGCGTGGGAATTGTCTTGCTTTCTTTATTAGACTAAGGGGGTGGTTGACATGGCAACGACCTTCTACACAAAGCCCCCGGCCGTGCACCCGCCCCGCGTGGATCGCCAACACCCTGGATCCCGACACCCCCAAAACCCCTACTGCGTGGACACTTTAAATTTCGAGGGCACATACATTATTTTTAGCGTCGTTCAAAATATTATTACTGTGGTGATTGGTTGTTTTTTTAAAAGGCAAACTATCCATGTTTGAAACTGTCAGCAAACACATCACTTTCCTATCTATGATATGAAGTATCTCCCGAATATCTAACATGAAATGCGTTGGAAAAGCGCGAAAAATAAATGATATTGCGATAAAATTCAAATTTTGTTTACAGCCCCGCCCCTTTCACGCCCCCTCCCGCCCCCTATGGGAGAATGGCGCACGGTAGGTTGCAGGTTTGGGTTAACACGTGACCGCGTTGAACCAACACATCATCGCCTAAATAATAATGATTACCCCCCCCCCCCTCCCCCTTGTTATTTCTTCCCAGTGACTATTTCGTGGATATACAATTAGTTGATATTAAATTCACGATGTCAAGAATTGTAATTAGGTAATACAACACAGGGGGGGGGGGGCATTAATGAGGACACCTTCGGGAATTAACTATATTTTGCCTAGAAATTGATAGCATTGGATATTTTAGTGGTTGCCGGGTATTTTGGGTCTTTTGTTGGGGGGGGGGGTTGTGTTTTTGTTAGTGAAATGACCTTTGTAGGCACGACCTGCTCGTTATGATGGATGCGTCTACTAAGTGTGCAGACCGTTAACAATGCCAGTGTTATGTAGACACCGGCAGTCGTCAGGCCAACACCAACACCAACACCACCCATATAAATATAAACATGTAGATTATAGATATAGATATTGAAATCGATATATAGATATATATATATATAGAGATATGTAAATATAAAAATATATGTAAATAGATCTGCATATATTTATATATATATAGATACTCATAGAAATATATATGAGCCTGTCTCAAAAGGTGATAACTCTTTTTTTTTTAGTCCATTGTAACAATTGACACAAAACAGCACAGAAACAGTTACACTGAAAACACAAGAACATTTGTATTCAATATGTATTCTATTGGGATTATGAAACACCATGTAAAAAACAAATCAGTTTATCCTGAGCAAATGCATAAGCAGATAGTATGTTGATCGTTACAATGGACAAACTGTTGTCCCATATTACTTAGCACCTTTTGAGACAGTCTCATATATAGATAGATATAGATATAGATATAAACATGCATATACAGACATAACTATGGATAGACGTAGACGGATTTAGATAGGTACAGATAGGCATAGGTAGGTTTAGTTAGGTTTGGGTGGGTATAGATAGTGTCGGGGAGGTGATGAAAATGGGAAATATTGCACATAGAGCGGGAATCGAACCCACTTCTCTTGCATCCTGGATCAGTTGGCTAACCATTACACTCTTCCTTGCCTGGAATTGAAAGTATTTTAAATGGTCATTTAATGCTTACAATTACATACATACAGACAATGAATGCACTTACATATATGTACGCAGTGTAGCTTCAATAACCATGCAGTGCATGACTTGTTCAGGATCCTGGTCATCGCACCAGTGTCGTAGTGGTGATGAAAATGGGAAATATTGCGCCTAAAGTGGGACTTTCAATCCACATCTTTTTGCATTCCAGGCCGGTGTGCTAACCATTACACCACTTAGGCTCCCTTATGTCACCACCCTATCCACGCCCATCTGTCTATGTGGTTCCTTGTCTGAGAGGTCAGTGCAGGCCACTATTCTCATTCCCCTGGAATTGTATGTGTTTTAAATGGTTATTTAATGCTTACATTTACATATGCAATGCGCTTACACATACATACACATGGCCATACATCACATACAACAGATAGCTTCTACAGGATCCTGGTCATGGCACCAGTGTTGTGGGAGTAATGAAAGTGGGAAATATTGCGGCTAGAACGGAAATCGAACCCACATCTCTTGCATTATGGGCCAGTGTGCTAACCATTATATCACCTCGGTTCCCTGATATCTCCACCCTATTCGCGCCCACCTATCTATGTGGCTCCTTACCGGAGAGGTCAGTGCAAACTACTACTACACTAGATATTGATACAATGATAGGTATAGATAGAAATATATATATATAGATAGACACAACGAACCAGGGAGAGCGTGATGTAGCTCAGGCAATAGAGTGTCCACCTGTGAAGGTGTGGGTCATCTGATCAATCCTGCTCAGTGGACCCATTTTGAAGTTTGGCCTATTTTCCATTCCAACCAGTGGTCCACAACTGGTTCATCAAAGGGTGTGGCATGTGTTGTCCTGTCTGTGTTAAAGTGCATATAGAAAACCCCTTATCAGAAAGAGTAGCCTATGTGGCGGCAGCGGGTTTCCTCCAAAGAAATATGTCAGAATAACCATATGTCTGACATCCAATAGCCGATGATATGAAAATCAATGCGCTCTAGAGGCATCGTTATATAAAACAAGCTTTACTTTGACAAAGAGAATCAACAACACACCGCCACAGCAGCCTTCCCTCCAATCGCACCTCTCGGGGATTAGTCAAAAGGCAGCTTTACTGGTGGCATAAAAGACTTAGTACCAAAAACCTCCGCCAGGTGTCCAGTCCAAGGTTATGGCGCCACAGCTGTTGGCGCTGCGTGCAGTGTAAACAATGGGTGCAGGTAAATCGGGCCTTCATCTGTTTGGGATTTCTTTGTAACGCGAGCCCACAGTAATGCAGTGCGCTAACCAAGCCGACAGCCAGGACGACGCCGACAGACAGGACGACGCCGACAGACAGGACCAATCAACGTGATTTAGTGAACAGGTTAGTTGGTTGATTCTTGGAGTTTTATATCCCGCAAAATCGAAGGTCATCTCAGGATGGGTACCGACTTGTGACAGTGCACACTCATGGCAACTTTATAGTGCTGTCCCACTGGGAACAGACTCCCCGATACCATGATCCGATATCCCACTCAGTCACATTATCCTGACACTATGCTAACCAGTCCTTGCCCTATCCTATTAATGATGAGCACCAGGCTAGGAAGCGACAAATATACATGTGGTAAGTCATCTGATTGAGCAGGATTTTACGTCCCAGTGCCACCAGAGGTCATATTAGGACGACTATCGACTTAATTATAACAATGCATGATCTTTTAGGTTTTCATAGTGTTGCTTACTAAGATACTATAACGCCGCACACCGAGAGGATACTCCATTCAGTCAGGTAATCGTTATCATAACATTTATTTAATTAGTCCTTAACCCTAGTCTATAAGTGGAGAGAAGAGCCGATTTATGGCTTTGGTTTCGGTTAAACTTGGCTTGAGATCGAACCCAAGTCCTTCCGTGTGAAAATCAAGCACTATGCTGCTACACTATCTGGTGCGGTGACAAGTTATCGTCTAGGGCTCGAAATTGTACATAGCTATATATATATATATATATTATATCTAATCTATATATGTATAATATATCATTTATATTATATATATAATACATATATATGAAGTATAATGTATATTTATAGTTATATAAACTAAGGGAGGAGTTAATTAAGTATCATTTCGATAAATTGTCTCCCAAGTTATTCGGCGTCGCGCACCCACCCTGATATTGTGCTATTTATTAATTCGCGTGCATGCCATATCAGGCCAAGGTATTTGGAGTCGCGCGTTAACCCCTCGGTTCAATAGAGGATCGGCGCGACTGTGTCGCCACCTACGAGCGCTCGGGACACTAAATTCACCTGAATGTCCCGCACTGCTGTTGTATTTTTCCATTTAATCTATATATATGTAGTGGTCTGCACTGACCTCTCAGGCAAGTAACCACATAGACAGGTAGGCGTGGGGAGTGTATTGATATCAGGGAGCCTAGGTGGTGTAATGGTTAGCACACTGGCCCGGAATGCAAAGAGATGTGGGTTCGAGTCCCGCTCTAGGCGCAATATTTCCCATTTTCATCACCCCCACGACACTGTGCCGGACAGGATCCTGTACAAGCTAGCGCTTATGGTTGTTGAACCTACCCTGTGTATGTATGTGTTAGTGCATTGCCTGTATGTATGTAATTGTAAGCATTACAAGACTTACAATTCCAGGGGACGAGTGTAGTGGTCTGCACTGACCTCTCAGGCAAGTAACCACATAGACAGGTAGGCGTGGGGAGTGTATTGATATCAGGGAGCCTAGGTGGTGTAATGGTTAGCACACTGGCCCGGAATGCAAAGAGATGTGGGTTCGAGTCCCGCTCTAGGCACAGTATTTCCCATTTTCATCACCCCCACGACATATATAATATATATAATATATAATAATCTGGCTGTTGACAGTCTCCCACTTGATTGTATTAACAGTGATCTGCAGGCTAAGTCTCCCCACGCTGCCTTTGGCACACTCCCCTTTTTGTACTGTCAGCAGCGAATATAACATTTTAAAAACACACTCAAGAACTACCCAAACGATGTACCGGCCATTAAATTTAGAGTTGCATAGTCCGATGGTTTTGAATATCTGCCATTTTTCTGAGATAAATATATTTAATTGGTTGTTATAACCTACCTTACTTTAGTTTGAAGTAATTTTCGTTTTGAATGGTAAACTTTTGAGATATTTGCGGTGCAAACATCCTAAATTGATTTTGGCAAGCATACAAAAGCTCTCGCCATAGGCTTATGCAGTAACATGTTCTGCTAAATTGACTCAGCATGCCCGTCTATGTGGCAACAAATGTTTGATAAATGCACCAATATCTAAGTTAGATATGTAAAATCAAATCTAGATGAATGTTTTTGTTTTGAATATTTCATTCTTCATCGGACTATGTAGCTTTAATATATTTTAGAATTCACATCCTAGCAACCTCTAGGGACACATCAGGAGTGGGATCGACTTGTAACAATGCACAATCATGGCAAATTCATAATGTTGACCGTCTGCGATACTACGCTGCCCTCACGCTATGATTGATTGAGAATCTGTTGACAATTTAATGCCATATCGGCATCAATGGTCATATTCATGGGGAAAAGTTTGCAGTATTTATTGTCAGTTTTGTTAATCACATTTATAAGCCTGAAATGTACACACAAATCTGAAATGGTCAGATTTGTGGCAAATGACAGCACACATGTCTGTTGTAATTTTGAAATGGTTTAATTTGTGTCAACTGACAAGAAAATGTAACTCGCAAAACATAACTAAAATTACAGAAGGTGATACAGTCCAGTTGTTCTAAGGAACTTTGCAATGTGTTCCTGCTTTACATCGGTAAAGAGGTCTCGTTTGTCATTTACATTAAAACATTATTGGCGCAACGCCATGAAATCTGCACATTCGATCAGAATGTGTCTGAGTGTCAGTAAACACTAAAGGCCCGTTCACATACACGTTAATGGACGTAGTTGAACGTAGTGGAGGCTAACGTAGTTGAACGTAGTTGAACATACCTGCATCCATACTTCTCTTGGTAATAACATGGGTGGGCCGTGAGTTCCGATTTAATCTTTGGACATGTTCAAAAGAGCGCTACATGTTAGGGGCTGAATTTGCATCCGTGATTTTTCTTTTGGGATTTCTTTTATTGAGGCTGTATTTATACTGTCCATAGCATATAAGCTCGAATATTCAGGCTTGTTTTCAATGCTGGTCAGCTGTAGTGGTGGTGTTGTCTTATCACACAGTAGCAGCTGATAAGGTGCTTGGTTGCCTGCATTACAGTAGCAGGTAGACAGTTAGTAGACTATGTTATTTTTTTTGGATTTTCTTGGTATATATATATTATTATTTCTACTCTTATTGCAAGACTACCCTACTCTTAGTTACATATCATAGTCTTGCACGTGGTTGTTTATCTGGTTAATTTTGGCATGGTTACCTTCCATTGACCATCCCGCTGGTGGGCCATGACATATCACATGCCCCCATGCAGAGTGGCTTAGTGGGGGTTTCCTAGCCTTATTTTGCACAGATATTTTTTGTATGTTTTTAGGTCAGGAATTTATCGTTCCTTTACCATTTGGGTATTACATACCTTGGCAGCCATTTCCAGCATTCTTCTTTTGTGAGCTTGGATTTGGCTTCTGGTCTGCCTTAGTAGTGATGCATTATTTGCTCTAGTGTTCCTTTGTGGTTTTGTTAGGAGTTTAATGTCTTGACTGTAGTCATATGCTAATGTTTTTAGGTGAATTATTCTATTTTCTAGTACTTTTACTTTAGTTCTTTTGTGTATGTCATAGGTGGGGTGTAGTTTGTCTACTCTTAGGCAGATTTTTAGTGCTCTGTTCTGCAGTATTTGCAGTTCTTTTAGTAGTTCTTTTTTCATGCCCATGTAGATTACATCCCCATAGTCAAAATAGGGGAGCACCATGCCTTTGAAGATCTTTATTGACATTTCTTGTGTCATGTAGTCTCTTAGCTTTGCAAATAGCCATAGTTTGTGGTTTATTTTTTGGATCGGTTGTAGTTTAGTTGGCTGTCAAACTCAAGACCTAGGTGTTTATAATGGTCTACATTTTCTAGTATTTGGTTTCCTAGCTTACAGTGTAGGTTTCTTTCTGATGTCTGGTGTCTGGTTATGGTAACGTACTCTAGCGTGCTCTTGTGTAATTGGACGAAACCCTGGTCACATAGCCGTTAGTGGTCATAGGTGAATGTAATGGAGGCTAACATAGTTGAATGTACCGGTATCCATACCGTAACGTATTTATCCGTTCCGTAATGTATTTATCAGTACCGTAACGTATTTATCCGTACCAAAACCTGCCGTACCTTAGCGTATTTCAACGTAGTTTAACATATTTACACCACGTTTGACCCACGTTAGCCTCCACTACGTTCCCCTACGTTCCCCTACGTTCAACTATGTTCACTAACGTGTATGTGACCGGGGCTTTCCACCCGCTGCACTCAGGATGGGGGGGTTTCCCATGAGTAAAAATGCACGAATCATCCAAACGTGGCCAATACAACATTCCGTGAGGACTACTTGGTGCCGTCAACACTCAGCATGGTCAGAATTTCAAATCGAACAACGCGAGTAGAGTCGACAAATACACGTGCCGTCTGCAAAACGATCCGACCCCAGTAACCCACCTCTTGGCTGGGGTTGGCTACTAGCGATGATGTCACATTTGCACTGGTACCGTCCTGCAGGATAACAGCTACCAGTACCAGTCATACACGTTAAAAAAAATAATAACCTAGGTTAATTAAATGGAAATACAACTAGACTATGGCATCATAAAATACCTTAAATCCTATTTTGCTGTAGTTTCATCGGTTATTAAAAAAAAAAAAGGTTTTGGATTAAGCCACCATTTTTTCCACCCCGAGCATGGAGAAGCGTATTTGATTTTTAGACCCGAGTCTTTAGGATGTACGCATGTGCCAAAAAGTGGCTCGGGTGACCCGACTTGATTAATCGATTACGCCCCCTGATGCGGTGGATGTTCTGCAGTGCATGGGGTAATGGTATATACATTATTATTTGGATGCTCATCCCATTCATGTTGCCATTATGATTTGCTACACTTTTTTTCCGGTAAATTTCTTTATTTATCTGAGCATGCATTTTGTTAGCGCCGAAGGACTGGTCTTCCATCCATTGAGAAGTGCCCTCAGATTAGAGTGAGGGATCCAACATGACAGCACAGACAGAGGTGAGCTTACAATAGCTGTTTTTCTTGATTTCAAGAAAGCTTTTGATACAATTGACCACAAAATCCTGCTATGTAGGATCAAAAGAGCTGGACTGTGAAAAAGATCATGTAGGTTCATATCCAACTACTTAAACAATAGACAACAAGTCACAAAAATTAATAATAGAGAATCCTCCACGAGAACTGTCAGAACAGGAGTGCCACAAGGTTCCACTTTGGGACCACTCCTCTTTCTGATATTTAATAATGACCTACCATTGCTGTCTACCAGTGCTAATTTCACACTTTTTGCGGATGCTGCTGTCCTCACAGTGCACAATAAAAACATTATTCTGGCAGCTACTATGGTAAACAAGGTGTTACAAAAGGTCAATATTTGGTGTGCTGATAACAGACTTACCTTAAACACACAAAAATCAGAATATGTGATATTTGGAACAAAATCTAGAAAATCACATGCGCAAAATATAGAGCTATGTATAGGCAATGCAGCGCTAAGAGAAGTGAACTCGTATAAATACTTAGGAACCACACTTGACTCTACACTGAATGCGAACCAGCAACTATCGAGGCTGAACCAAATTCTAGGTATGAGAATGACAACCTTTAGAAAAATAAGATGCTACATGAGTGAGAACACAGCGCTAAAACTGTATAAGGCAACTATACTACCAATAATAGATTATAATGATCTAATCTATGGCCTTTTAACAAAACAACAAGAAAATAAATTACAGAGAACTCAAAACCGAGCTCTTAGAACAGTATATAGGGGCAAAGTTCTCTCAGTGAATGAGATGCACACTAGATCTAATATCACATACCTGAGCCAAAGGAGAGATGCACATCTGCTATCTCTTATGTTTATCAGAGCCAAGGATGAAAACTACATAGACCATACTACCAGAGTTACCAGGCAGGGGGATGCTACACTCCTCAAAGTTCCTAAACCACTCACAAATAGACTGACAAGAGCCCCTATCTACAAAGGCAGCAAATTATGGAATGAACTCCCAGTCAGAATTAGACATGCACAAACACAACTAGAATTCAAGAACCTGGTAAGAATTCACCAAGCCAATCAGGCCCTTCTACAGGCCTAGTGATGAGGTCGCCATATTTAATTAGCTATCTATTATAAGCACCTATGGCCACCCTGCTCCCTCCCACCACCCCACGCGCTCCTTTGCCTGCTGCCAACAAACCAAGTTATCCACCGTACAAATTATTTGCCCAGCAAATTCGGAAAGGTGTATCAGTCTGGTAGTATTGCTATAGACCGGGGGCCCTATGGTACTGGGACGGCTCACTCCCTATCTCTCCCATGTGATGTAAATTTTGCGGTGCCACCTTGTGGTGGGTTTGATCGACCCAGCTGCTGGTTGGTGTTTCACATGTAAACACATATGGTTATATCATGCATGAGGCGGGTAAGCGTGAATACACATCAATATCGGATTGCTATGAACAGGCACACATCATCTCGCCTCGTCGCCATCGTCACACAGCTTTCACATTCATATATACATTTGTGCATATATTGTGGCATCTGTTTAGCCGGGGGAACAGCCAGCACACCAAGTGGTGGGTTTGATCATTTTGATTACACAGTACAGGCTGAGTGAGCTGTCTTGGTATTATAGGGTCTTTGTACAAACATAGACACTAATAAAGTCTGTACTAGACTACTAAATGACTGAAACATACAATCCTCCAAGCATTGTTTATCCCATCATTACTAACAACCTACTTACTCAAACTACTTCATGTAGTCAAAAAAAACACCTGAGGTATTAACCTTTTAAGCATAACCCTATAAGCTAACCACACTCTATCTAACAGAATAAACAAACCATTCTACTAACACTCACTCCATCTCAAAATGTTAACTCCAACAACATGATAGTTTTGCAATTCACAACATAGTAGGCATACAAACCTATGAAGGAAAACTATGCACCTAACCACTCCGTAATGTAAAGGTCTAATCAATACACATGTATGTATCAAGTGTGTAGGAATACAACATATAACTGCTATTTTTGTATGTGAATTGTCAAACTATACCATATGTAAGTCTTTGAATGTTTGATATTGTTATTTCAGCTGATTTGGGCTAGCTGCATATATTGTAAATAACTGTATTGTCACATGGCTGGAAGACCAGTGCCACGGCGCTGACAAAAGACTTTATTCAATGAATAAACTATATTTACAACATTCAACAACACCGTTCAGCACCGTTCTCAGTCAAAGACCCTATGATACTAAGTCGACTCACTCAGCCTGTATTGTGTAATCAAAACGATCAAACCCACCACTTGGTGCGCTGGCTGTTTGTTCTCTTGGTTAAATAGGTGCTATATTATATGTATAAATGTATATATGAATGTGAAAGATGTGTGATGATGGCGATGCTGGTGATGATGCTGATGATGATGGGTATTTGTTCATACCAATTTCATATTGATGTGTATTCATACTTACCTATCTCATGTATAATATAATTGTATGTGTTTACATGTGAAACACCAACCAGCAGCCGGGCTGATCAAACCCAACACAAGGTGGCACTGCGAAATTTACATTACCATGGGAGAGATAGGGAGTGAGCCATCTTAGTATTATAGGGTCTTTGTCTCAGTACACAGTCAGCTTGCTCATTTCCTTAGGATACCGGCATACCCAGGTAACCAGCACAAGTGGATGTTGTGCCGTACCATCGCCGAGGAATTAATTTTCAGATTCACCTTTCTCATGATTGGGTGGTCTACTTTAATGTTGCATGGTCCGATAAAATATAATTTGGTCAAAATCAAAAGAACTACCTACATTTGATCCTAAATATCCAACTTAGATACTAGTGCATTAACTAATGATTCAGTACAGCATACACAGAATAATCTGTGAATTTCTAACCCCATTCCTTTGGACACCCACTTTGAGACAGCCATTAAATGGGTAGACCCCTAACCAATTAGGTCAGTCTCATGAACTTATTAGTCCTGCCCTCATTCCCAGTACCATATATGGCATTGGTCAGGTTCCAGACTACCTACACATTAATAGGTCATTCCTTATCACGTGACCATCACGAGATGTGAATCTGGGCCACAACAACAAGACTTTTGACAAGCTTGCCGAAATGATTTTGGGTTCTTTCAGCTCAAATCTCTCCAAAATTAGGCATTTTTCATCGAAATGACTCAGGAATAATAAATAGTAGGTTATAATATGTCAACCTGATATATTTATCTCAAAAATGATGCATGAATTCGAAAGCCATCGGACTTCTGTGGTCTTTAAGATTTCTGACTGCCAGGAGACATGAAAAACTATCGCTGTAGACAAACAACATTTGTTTGGTTAGAATTCTCTGTGCAATCTAATGCAGGAAACAGTGCAAGGGATTCCACCAAGAGAATTGAGATTTGTTTGGGTACTTGAGTGGCTAGCTTATGAGTTAATATAAAGTTGCATAGTCCGATGGTTTTGAGTTTCTGTTATTTTTTATGATATAAATATATTAAAGCTGCAGAGTCCGATGAAAACATAACATTTTCAAAACCAAAACAATTATCTAGATTTGATTCTACATATCTAACTTATTAAGCATTTGTCATCACATATAAAGGGATACTGGGTCAATTAATAGAACCTGTTACTGCAGAAGCTTATGGTGTTTTGGCAAGCCTGCCAAAATTAATTTAGCATGTTTCCATTTAAAATATCTCAAAAGTTAGCGATTTAAAATAAGTTACTTCAAACTAAAGTAAGGTAAATTATAATGAACAACCTAATTGTTTATCTCAGAAAATTAGAGAAACTCAAAACCATCGGACTATGCAACTTTAAACTGATTGTTATAATCTGCCATACTTTAGCTTCGAGTCCCGAACAGCGTCAGCCAAAGTATCAACTTTGCAAAGTCTTTGCTTTAACTCGGCCGGGGTTTGATCCCACCCATGACCTCCCGCACAGCGCTCTACCCAGTCGGCCATCCTGCCCCGCCCCGCCCCGCCTCGCCCGGTGCAGGCAGCCCATCCCTTCCTGGCCCCCGCCCGTTGATCCCCCGGGGAAGGGCCGTGGCCCCGCGCCGAGAGCCAAGGGCCAAGGGCTGAGGGCTGAGGGCAGTTGGGCCGATACCGGATCCGCTCCGGCCGCAGCTGTGCCGGGGCTCCCCTGACAGGTAACCGACCATAAATATTATAATTCATTAACGCCCAGGCCACCCGCCACGCTCCACTCCATCGAGCCCGTGTAGCTACTAACAGTTCGCCGACCGCTGCCGTCAAAATATCCACGTAGCAAATCATCGCCAACCTTTTGTTGTTTGTTTGTTATTACAGTAGTTGATTTAAACAGGGGATCTAAATTTCAATCACGGATTATTGGTTGGTCTTCCTTAAAAGACCCCTTGCTGCTTATCAGAAAGAGGAGCCCATGTGGGGTGGGTGCGGGTTTCCTCCAAATAAATATGTCAGAATGACCATATGTTTGACGTCCAATAGCCGATGATACAAAAATCAATGCGCTCTAGAGGTGTCGTTAATTAAAACAAGATTTTAGTTTGTATTCCTTATTCCATCGCGCCTTACCCTATCTTTGTTTGCTTGTTGTTTTACGCCCTAGCAACATCTAAGGTCATATCCGGATAGGTACCGACTTGTGACAATGTGCACTCATGGCGACTTTATAGTGCTGCCCTATTGGGTGGGAGACAAAGGCCGCCAGCACCATGACCTGATATCCCACTCAGTGACATTATCCTGACACTGAGCCAACCAGTCATTGCCCTATCCTATTAATACCGAGCGCCGGCTAGTACCTAGCGAGCAATAAGTATAAATTTTGCAAGTCGTTGGTTTGACTCGACCGGGGTTCCAACTCCCGTACTTCCCTCCACATGGGAAGTCTGCGCTCTTACCGATTCGGCCACCACATCCAGTTGGAGCAGAGAAAACAGCAACCTCGTCAAGGTGAGTAGGTTGGTTGTTGGGGTTTTACATACTGGTAACATCTAAGGTTATATCAGTACAGGTGCTGAGTTGTGACAGTGCGCACTCATGGCGACTTTATAGTGCTGCCCTACTGGGTGGCAGACACAGACCACCAGGACCATGGCCTGATATCCCACTCAGTCACATTATCCTGACACTGAGCCAACAAGTCCTTGCCCTATCCTAATAATGCCGAGCGCTTGACTAAGAAGTGACAAGTATAAATTTGGTAAGTCATTGGTTTGACTCGACCAGGGTTCAAACCAAACCAGTAGGTTTCAAATCCCACGATCTACCAAACCAGGAGACGGACACTCAACTCATTCGGCCATCCCATCCCGTCTGGTCTACCTCGTCAGGGTAGCGCATGCGCAATAAAATGTGTTGGGGGTGACTGACAGCGATTGATTCTCAGCGGGAAAGTGCGCACTGGCCTGGTGTTGTGTTGCCACTCTCACTCCTACTCGGCGCACACATATTTTAGCTGGGATGTCACCACTTACCCGGGCTGTGATCATTTAGTGTCGTCACCGCCACGTGAACCACCCGTGCTTTACCTGGCCATAAGGTACGGCACGTCACCGATAGCGTTGTGCACCGTTGTGGGGCAGGAGGTGGGGGGTGGGGGGGGGGGAGAGTGTGGGGGGGGGGGTGTCCCAACTCCAGCTTTTTTATTTAGAATTGTAATGCATTTGGCCACTGTCTCCTGAATTATGTGCAATGGACATTAATATGTATATATATTTTGATATATTATGTATATTTATTACATATATATATAATATACATAACGTAATAATATATATAGTACATATAATATATATAATATATAAAATATATATATAATATATATAATATATACAACATATACAATATATATAATATATCAAATATATACTATATATAATATATGAAAGCTGCCTGCAAAAGTGTTGAAGTGCTGCTGGCTTTTGCAAGTTACCAGCGGCACTCTCTCGGGGAGCAAATAGAGGTTTCACACCGGCAAGAACATGTCAAGACAGGCGCAAAACTATTTGTCCCTGCAGTGGCTGGGCGGGAGATGTTGGGAGTTCCATACATCAACCGCCCTTAATGCAGCCACAGTGACATGGTTTTCTGTTTGGGGTTTGCTTCCTTAGCCTTCGGTTCTGTCAAGAACCTGTACCACAAGGCAGTGGTTTACAACTCTGCAAGGCAGGGGCGTCAAACTCCCTGAGGTATTGCTATACCTGCATACCTATATATATATATATAGGTATAAGCTGACATGTTTGGGAAGAGTTACATGTGACATGTGGGAATAGCTAAAGCTGACATTTGTAAGAATGGTTAAAGCTGACAAGCATGGCAATGGTTAAAGCTGATATGTGTGGGAATAGTTCAAGCTAACATGTGTGAGAATGGTTAAAGTTGACATTTGTGGGAAAGGTTAAATATGACATTTATGGGAAGGGTTAAAGCTGACATTTGTGGGAATAGTTAAACGTGAGATGTTTGGGAAGGGTTAAAGCTGACATTTGTGCGAATAGTTAAACGTGAGATGTTTGGGAAGGGTTAAAGCTGACATTTGTGGGAATGGTTAAAGCTGACATCTGTGGAAACAATTAAAGCTGACTTGTGGCAATGATTAAAGCTGACATGTGTGGGAATGGTTAAACCCGTCATGTGTGGGAATGGCTAAAGTTGCCATGTGTGGCAGAAATTAAAGCTGACATATGTGGGAGTTGTTAAAGCTGACATGTGTGGGAATGGCTAAAGCTGACATTTGTGGCAACGATTAAATCTGACATGTGTGGGGAATGGTTAAAGCTGACATGTGTGTGAATGGATATGGCTGACATATATGGAAATGGTTGAAGCAGACATGTGTGGTACAAGTTAAAGCTGACATGTGTGGAAATGGCTAAAGCTGACATATGTGCGAATAGTTACATGCGGCATGTGAGGGAATGGTTAAAGCTGACTTATGTGGAGAGGGTTAAAACTAACATGTGTATGAAGGGTTAATGCGCGCACCCTTCCCACCCTGTGTCCCTCCTCCCTCCCACCTTCCCTGTCCTTCCTCCCCTCACTCCCCCTCCCTCCGTCCCTCCTTATTATTAACATTCCTTTCTTTGTTGGCTAATAATATTATAACCATTGTCAGATATTATTGAATGCTTTGTTAGGTATACATATATGTATATATATATATATATATATATATATATATATATATCCACACATATATATATATGCATATTTAAATATATGTACACATATACGTATACATATTTATCCATACATATTTAACCGTCGGGCTATTCCACCCCCGCTTAAGGCGAGCCTTCGTGTTAATTTATGTAATTATTTCCTTGTGAATTTCCTGGGCCTGCCGTGGGCCGCCGCAGCCTCTCGTCCCATCTGCAGGTAGTCTGTCTCCGTCGGTGACCGCCCCGTACTAAAGGCGGCGAGCCAGAGTTTCGGCTAAATACTGGAATTTGCATTCACACGCATTTATCGGCCTAAAGCATATTATATTAGGTTATTTCAACTAACTGGCTGTCCCCTCGCCGTTCGGGGTATATTAATGTTACTAAATTAATCCAGAACTAAGCAGTCAAGCTAGTGTTGCTGCTGCTGTCACGGTTAATCCGCCGAAGTGCATGTCGTTATTTTAGCCAAAAGTAACACTACGTTAATTCCGTTAATATGTCTGTTATTATCTTCCCACAGATGGGTTAATTAACTGCATAAGGCCTATTTAGGCAAAAGGCCCTTAATTACGTATAAAGCAATCGAATATCAGGTTTTTCCATAGCGGTTAATCTACAATAAGACTCGAGGATAGTAAAGAATGCAAGGAACGTTCCAATCCACCTTTCCAAGAGCTCACAACTTTATTCTTACCAAAACTAACAAGATGGCGTAGTAGCAGGTTATATTATTATAGATAAATCCCCTCCCATGGTTATTTACGTTAAATAAGTTTAGAATTTCAAGAAATAAGGCCTAAATCTCGGCTAAAACATCGGAGCATGCAAAAACACGTCCCATGGGTCTGGGTCCGAACGCCCGACCTGCCTCCCGTTGCTTGGAAAGTCACAATTGACGTATCCAAGCAACGCTTTACGGCCGAGAACCCGCGGCCGTGCAAATGGTGGCGATTTGCTCGCCCGTGGGACCGAGTAGCCCACATCTCCAGGTGCGAGTCACTCGGCACCAGCGCGCAAATGCCCAAGGCGAGCAGTCTCGCCCACTTCACATATATGAAGAGCTCTTTCCCAAAGCGCGATAAGCACCAATCGAAAAAATGACCTTGAAATGCCAATGTCAAGCTTGTAGATTGTGCTTTGGAAAATACCTCTTCATATTTATTATATATGTATATGTATATATATATATTTTTTTTTTCAGTGGTACAGTAAGTGGCGGTTACCGTGTACAGGGGTGGTGGCACCACCATCGGAGCTGCGGTTGGAGAGGCTGGAGCAGTAGATTACTAGGACAGACTCCATCAGTCCATGGAGCTGAGTGAGTGATGAGAGACAGGAGGGATATTCCGGGTTATTATACTCGTATAATTCGTATTCAGCATATATTATATGAAGAGCTCCTCTCCAAAACATGATCCATGAACCTGGCAGTGGCACTGATATCTCAAACTCATTTTTTGGACTGGCGCTTATCACGTGTTGGAAAAAAAGCTCTTCTTATGCCCATATATATGTATACACACAGGTATATATATATATATATATATATATATATATCGTCATGTATGTGTAGTTGCATATATTGTACGTATTGATATATAAAAATATATATATAGTTATATATATATAATTATATATATAATTATATATATATAATTTTAAATATATAATTATATATATATATAGATATATATATATATATATACGGTATGGATATATATATATATATATATATATATATATCCACACCGTGTACCACACACACTACACTACATAGGTGCTGGCCGGGGTCAGTGGGTTTACTGGGGTAGTCGGTGTGCCTCCCCTCACATATGAATAAAGCATCAGGCGGACAAAAGCACCATTATATAGAAGCGTGCATGTAGATCGTGCATACAACCCTAACCAACCAACCCCCCCCCCCCCCCACAACACACATAGCTACACACTCACACACACCTACACACACCTAGCCACCCACACCCAGACACCCACACACGCATAGCCATACACACAGCCACCCACGCGCACACATACCCCCCACACACAGCCCCCCCACACACACTCACACACCTACACACATAGACACCCAGACACCCCCCCACACACACACATAGCCACCCACCCTCGCACACATACCCACCCATACACACCCACACACACATAATCACCCACACATACACTAACACACACACCCAGCACACACACAGCCACCCACACACACATACTCAAACACCTACACACATACCAACCCACACACCCACACACACATAGCCACCCACCCTCAAACACATACCAACACACACACATAACCAGCCACACATACACTCACACCCACCCAGCCACACACACAACCACACACACACAAATAACCACCCACACATACACTCACACCCACACAGCCACCCACTCACACTCTCACAACCACCCACACAGGGCCACCCACAGCCACCCACACACACACAGCCACATAGACACAGCCACCCACACACAGCCACCCACACACAGCCACCCACACACACAGCCACGCTCGCACACAAACACCCCACACACCCACGCACATAGCCACGCACACATCCACCCCCCACCCCAACGAACACCCACAGATACACAGCACCACCCCACCCCCCTCCCCACACACACAGCCATCCACGCACACACACGCCCACACACCCACCCTCCCACACATACAACCACCCACACAACCACCCACACAGCCACCCACACAGCCAACATTACCTACACTCAGACACCCCACACACACATCCATCCACAAACCCACACCCACACATAGCCACCCACGCACACATCCACACACACTGCCCACCCCACGCACACCCAGACCCACACAGCCCCAACCGACACCCACAACCACCCACACACCCAGACAAACACACAAACAGCCACCCCGCCCACACTCACACACCCACACACACAACTCCCCACCCACACCCACACAGCGCCCACCCACACACAGCCACCCACACCCACACACACACCCACACACCCACACCCACACCCACACACTAAGCGCTGCTCACAGAAGTCCCCAAACACGCGCACCTTGTGTATAAAGAGTTCATCAGGTCTCCAACTAACGATTCTCCAAATTGTTGCACGAGTATGATTATGAGCCCACACAGACCGGCGTACACCAAACGATATTTCATCTTGATCCGAAGACCTCTTTCTTAGTGATGATAATTGATATGCTCTGGCAAGAGGGACCAGAAGGGGTGCCCGAATGAGTTTGGCTTCCGTCTCCCGTTTTGGTAGATCATGGGATTCGAACGGGTTCGAACCCTGGTTGAGTTAAACCCATGACTTAAAGATTTATACTTGTCGCGCCCTAGCCTGGTGCTCGGCGTTAATAGGATAGGGCAAGGACTGGTTGGCTCGTTGTCAGGATAATGTGACTGAGTGGGATATCTGGTCATGGTGCTGGTGGCCTGATCTCCCTGTGGAACAGCACTATAAAGTTGCCATGAGTGTGCACTGCTACAACTTATATACAAGTCGGTACCCGTCTGGATATGACCTTAAGCTAAGATTCCTTACACGCGGTATGCGGTATACGGTATGCGGCATACGGCATGCGGTATGCGAACGGGTTGGGTCCTTTCCCCCACACCCACACACATCGTGTCAGGTTTCTCTAACACTGTTGTCTATGGGCATTCGCATTCGCATGCCGCACCGATCGCTACAGGGACCGATTCAGTATTCGCATGCCGCATGCCGCATGCCGCATGCCGCATGCCGCATGCCGCGTGTAAGGAATCAGCCCCATTGACTTAGATGCTTTTCGATTTTTTGCCGCATTCGCATTCACATTCGCATACCGCATACCGCGTGTAAGGAATCTTAGCTTTAGATCTTACTAGGATGTAAAACTCCAACAACCATCCAACCAATCATCTTCATCCGGAAGCTCCTTTCTTAGTAATGAAGTCAATACTGCCAATAGGGGGCGCCCCAAATGAGGGAGGGGTGATTCTTCAACGGACAATGCATAGGTGTTTCTGGCAAGTCCTTAAGTAGCCATACAGATCACCAGGTCGGTTGGTTGATTGTTGGGGTCTTACGAACTGGCAACATCTAATGTCATAATATCAGGACGAGCAAAGATCACCAGGAGTATGGGAGCTAAGTTTGGTAGTGCTCCGATCCCCGATATTTTGATTTGGCGGGAAATTATCGCGCAATGTGTGGCGAACTTCACTTGCTGCCCATGCACCATTTAGCGTCGGGAATTTCCAGCAGTGGTCATTAGCTTATATAGCGAGGTATCCCATGTCATGAGTGCAGCATATAATGCCAGTGTTTTAAAAACATTTAGCCAAATAAATCACATTTACTATTTGTTTTGTTGTGTACTTTAAAGCTGCATAGTCCGATGAAAACATAAAATGTTCAAAACCAAAACATTTATCTAGATTTGATTTTACATATCTAACTTAGATGCTGGTGCACTTATTAAACATTTGTCATTACATTTAAAGGGATATTGAGTCAATTAATAGAACCCGTTACTGCAGAAGCCTATAGTGATTGAGTTTTGGCAAGCTTGCCAAAATTAATTTAGCATGTTTCCATTTCAAATAGCTCAAAAGTTAGTGATTTAAAATAAAAGTTACTTCAAACTAAAGTAAGGTAGATTATAATGAACAACCTTATATGTTAATCTCAGAAAAAAGCGAGAAACTCAAAACTATCGGACCATGCAACTTTAACATGGTAGGCTTTTTTAAAATAGAGATTTTCTCCGATAAGCAATCGATAGTCGCTGATCGATAGGCGTTAGCTAATTTCAATCTTAATCCTTTAGTTTCGGTGATCAGTATAGTTAGTAGGCTATATCGCGGGCATTGTATATTCTGAACACAGTGAGGGAGAAATATGCTGACGGTGCTGATCCCTCTCCTTCCCCATTCCATCCATTCCATCCCGATAGACCCCTTCCCCCCGCCCTTCACACACACACACACACCCCTTGCACCTGGGAATTTTGCACCTGATCGGTGTTAAATAAGCTAGATGTAGCTGAATGAGTACAACATGCATTTCTCCTGTGAATGTTTGAGAAGGGTCCACAGCAACGAAAGGAGCAAAAACGGCTGACCACTGGGTCATATCGAGCATACCCTTGCAGGATGAGTTTCCCATTCAGTAAGTAGTGATATTGTGTGATTTAAACAGAAATCAATGTAGATCAATTTCAAATATACTTCAAACAATTTAATCTGTGCAAAAGATACATAAATATGTGATAATGTCTGAACAATAAACTAGTCAAATAATATTTGACCACACTGCTAGCTCTGTGGAGGTCTAGCCTGGTCCCCTGGCATTCATTTGCTCAGGCAGAGGCACAGGAGTTTTCGCTCAGTTTCCAACCTGGTCCCCTAGCCTTTGTACCGGAAACAAGTTTAAACGGGCTCAAACGAGTTCAACCGTGGCTGGTTGGGTCACACCGTGGCTGGTTGGGTTGCTCTGTAAAGCGCTGAATATGCTTAGGGAAAGTTTGGTTGGTTGTTGGAGTTTAACATCCTAGCAACATCTGAGGTCATATCAGGATGGATACTGACGTGTGACAGTGCACACTCATGATGACTTTATAGTGCTGCCCCACTGGGAAATCAGGCAGCCAGCGCCATGACCTGATATCCCACTCAGTCACATTATCCTGACACTGAGCTAACCAGTCCTTGCCCTATCCTATTAATGCCGAGCACCAGGCTAGGAATGACAATTATCAATTTTGGAAGTCATTGGTTTGATGTGACTGGGAATCGAACTCCTGATCTCCTGCACGGGAGGCCAGCGCTCTACTAATTCGGCCATTGCATCCTCTGTGAAAGGTCATGTATTCGTTAGTGACCCATTCAAATGAATGACTTAAAAAGTTTAGATGTCAAACTGTCACAATTTAGGATGTCAAACTCCAACAACCAATTAGCCTGGTTTTCAGCATTACTAGGGCAGGGCAAGGAGGAGTATTATGGTGAAGTCTCTTGACATGTCCTTTGCTTAAAGCTGCACAGTCCGATGGAGCATCAAATTTTCAAAACCAAATACATCATCTAGATTTGATTCTTCATACTTAGATACTCATTCATTTATTAAAGAGTTGTTGCCGCATAGAAGGGGATACTGAGGCAATTCAATAGAACCTGTTACTGCTGAACCCTGTCGTGTCAGAGTTTTGGCTAGATACAATATTCACCCCATACTGCTGCAGTAGCCACAGGAGGGGTGCATACCAACCCTATGTAAAAGCTGGCGAAAAAACGGGTCAAAGAATTGAGAGCCTAATTTCACAAACTAAGAAGCAACAATTATTCTTTGCATCCGTTTTATTATTTACCCGCTACCTTTGAGTTGAAAAATATAATATAATATCTAGTTTAATAAGATTTAAAAGTGAAATCGACGGCGTTCTGCGGCCGCCATCTTGTCTTTTTGCATTCTCGCCCATTTCACCAACTCTGTGCCTATAGAAGTATCCATTTAATACTGGAGCCACATACTGGAGCCTCACTTCCATACTGGAGCCTCACTTTCATACTAACGCTATTTTCGCCAGTATTTATATAAGGCTGGTCTTCACCCGTGTACTACAACGGGTGAATCTTTTATCTAAGTTTTGGCATGCTTGCCAAAACAAATTTGACATGTTTGCACTTCAAATATCTCAAAAGTTAGCCATTAAAATTAAAAATTACTTCCAACTAAAGTAATGTAGATTATAACAATCAATTTAATATATTTATTTCAGAAAAATAACTGAAAGTCAAAACCTTCGGACAACGTACCATTATTTAATCAGCGGCTATAACAAAAATAAACAAATCGAAAGGTAAATAATTTCACAGGCACAGTTTTAGTTTACTATTCAAACTGACGACTCCCAGTCTAAATATAGTAATTTTCATTTTCAAGTCGATTTGCAACGGCTTGAAATTGCAAACAGAGCAGACGACAAACAGACAATCCTTCCATTTTTAGTGAATTTTCGCTGACAGCAGACGACAGAATGAGAGATTGCGGGGCGCGGGTTAACAGGCCGAACCACGTGACACACCCACGTCACCTGATATTACATGGACCCGCGAAACCACCCATAATGCCACGCGCGCTGTCGTCTGCCCCCTTCCTTCCGACTATTACCAAGTCCAAATGGCCCAAGTTTATCACCAGGAACGCGCCAAAGTAACACCGCTATTAGAGCTGTCTAAGTTGGCCACCAGGTGGGGGTATAGGGCAAAAAAGGGGAATTTGGTTATATATGCCCTACTAAATACATACGCAAATCTTCCTAAATATACCCCCTTCCCACCCGCCCACTCCGCCACACACACACACTCACACACACACACATTGCATGGTGGTACTGGTACAGTGGTAGACGGTAGGATTCGAACCCACGGGTTCGAACCCTGGTCAAGTCATACAATGACTGAAGAATTTATACTTGTCGGTTCCTAGCCAGGCACTTGGCATTATTAGGATGGGGCAAGGACTGGTTGGTTCAGTGTCAGGATAATGTGACTGAGTGGGATATCAGGTCATGGTGCTGGCGACTTGGTCTCCCAGTGGGGCATCACTATATTATAAAGTCGCCATGAGTGCGCAGTGTCACAAGTCGGTCCCCGTCCTGATATGACCTTAGATGTTGCAGAACGTAAAACTCCAACAACCAACCAAGCAAGCTGTGGTGTGGTAGTTGTGAAAATCCTCTATACTAGTTAATACCCTTTTCCACATAGCATGCTGCAGGATAGGCTGGTACCCACATCATTAGTTCTGCCATTGCCACCAGAGGGCAGGTTGATGGTGAAAATCTTCTATAATAGAATAAGACCTTTTCCACAGAGCATCCAGCACATGTATCTGCTGCTACCTACAACATTAGTTATGCCAATGCCACCAGAAGGCAGATTGGTGATGGAAATCCTCTGTAACTTATCAAACCTTTTCCGTAGAGTACGCTGCACAGCTAGCTGTTACCGGCGACATTCCTTCTGCTATTAGTGTATTAGCGTCATAGGGCAGGTTGGTGGTGTAAATCATCTATTAATGTTATACTCTCGGCGAGACCAGCGAATAACTACTAAGTGACTCCAGCCCTAGCAACATATGAGGTCATATCGGGATGGGTGTCAGCTTGCCACCAAACAACGTGGCATTCCGCATTGTCCCTGGTGTCTTTATAGTGCTGCCCCACTGGGACGTCTTGACCTGCTTCCCACTTGGCTCTCTGGAAACTGAAGCAACTAGTTCCTGTCCTATCCGAGGTCGTGACAAAGATATATTTCAGAACTCATTGGTTTGACTCGGCCGGGGATTGATCCCATGACACACTAGAGGGGAAACGGATACTCGACCACCCCCTCGGCGTTAAGTTGGTTTTTAAGTTGCATAGTCCGGTGGTTTTGAGTTTCTGTCATTTTCTGATATAAATATATTAGGTTGATTGTTATAACCTACCTTACTATAGTTTAAAGTGACTTTTATTGGAAATGACTAACTTTTGCTATATTTGATATATATATAAAGTAAAACTTCTCTAAATCGACCGACCATAGGACCGACTTTAAACGGTCCATTTACGGAGGTGGTCGGTTTAGAGAGCTTTATTTATCGATGCAATGGTATTGTATGGGCGATCGTTTGGGACCCAAATAAAGCGATCGATAATGGGGGAGTGGTTGATTGGTGGAGGTGGTCGGTTACGAAGGTTTTACTGTATATATATATATATATACCATATTTTATATGGCTAACTTTGGAGTGCAACCATGCACAATTTAATTTGGCCAAGCACGCCAAAACTCTGACACCATAGGCTCTTGCAGTAACAGGTTCTATTAAATTGCCTAAGTATTCCCTTCTATGTGGCGACAAACGCTTAAAAGGTGCACCAGCACCTAAGTTAAACATGTAGAATCAAATCCAGATAATTATTTAGGTTTGTAAAATTTGATGCTTTCATCAGACTATGCAGCTTTAGATATGTAGATTCAAATCGAGATACTTGTTTTGGTTTTGAAAAGTTGGTGTGTTCATCGGATTATGCAGCTTTAAAATTAAAGGTGTGTTTCCACTCAAAAATATTATAAATCTCATAAAATGGTGGCAGCTGTTGGGCGTCCTCTCTGCGTCCCAGCGACCCACCTTACAGCGCTCAGGTGGTACAGGTAATGACACTTAAATATGGTAATTAGAACCCCGACGCCAGCGCTCCCGTGCGCAGACCTCCCGCAGATTAAAGATGATATTGGAGAAAGGTGAGAGGAGAAGGTGTCAGTGGCGTGCTTCTACTAAGCATCAGTTTTACTAAACAAAAAAAGTTTGTTTTATTTATTTTTATTTTTATTTTGTTGAATATTTATACTGCCTATCATGGATAAGCCTGAATAGGCTTGTTTTCAGCATTAGACAGTTTGTTGATAGAAAGCCCAATCCTACACTTTTACCGACCCAAGGGATTTTTTACCTCCCACACCACATAGACATGGTAGGAGAGCAACTGGCCTTTGATGACGCTGTAAGTTATACACAGTGGTGGAAATCCAAATTGGCAGAGGTGGGGGCACAGGGAATCGAACTGCTGACCTTCAGATTAGGAGTCCGACCTAGAAAAAAGTCAGACACTCAAACCACTCCGCCACAGAGAACGCCTCTAGAGCACAGTAATTTTCATCATCGGCTATTGGATGTCAAACATATGGTTATTCTTACATATTTCTTTGCAGGAAACCCGCTTCCGCCACATAGGCTACTCTTTCTGATAAGCAGGAAGGGGTCTTTTATATGCACTTTCCCACAGACAGGACAGCACATACCACATCCTTTGATGAACCAGTTGTGGACCACTGGTTGGAATGGAACATAACCCAAACTGCAAATGTGTCCACTGAGCAGGATCGATCGGATTATCCATACCTTCACACATGTACACTCGACTGCCTGAACTACATCCCGCTCCTTTGTTTTACTAAACAAAAAAATTAAACTATTTTATTGTGATAGCACAAAATAAAATAAATACCCACTATTCCATCTAACTCTAAAATGGTATGCAATTCTCTAATGTATTATATGAATTTCTTATCTTATGTATTTTTCTATATACACAACACCAATAGCTGGTATTTTCTAAGGATTATATACTGTATAATTATAAGCCATTATACGAGTCTAATAAGGACGGGAGATTCCATATACTCCCAGCCTCTCCTCCTTCCACAGTCATTGGCTGGTTGAGTCTGCATAGTAAAGCTGCACCGAAACCAAGAAAGGTGATCTAGATTTGATTCTACATTTCTAACTTAGATACTGATGCACTTATACAATATTTGTCACCATATAGGAATGAATACCTATCCAATTTAATAGAACCGGTTAGTGCAGAAGCCTATGTTGTCAGAGTTTTGGCGTGCTTGCCAAAATTAATTTTGTACGCTTGCACTTCAAATATTTCAAAAGTTAACTATTTAAAATAATAATTACTTCAAACTAAAGTAAAGTAGATCATCGCGATTAATCTAATGCATTTATCTCAGAAAATGACAGAAACTCAAAACCATCGGACTCTGCAACTTCAAGTCATCTCCTGCTACAACCTCAGGTCTGCATGTGGCGCCACCTACCCTCCCACGCCTCAGCGACCACTATTGTCACTCACCGTACCGCTGTATTGGGCATAATCATATTCAGCGCTGAAAGGAGAGGGACAACCAGCCATGTTTGAACTTGTCTGAGCCTATTTGAACTTGCCGGAAATGGATTGTCCTCTTCTCATTTGCACGAGAACTCAGCATCAGCCAATCAGAGTGCTTCTTTTTTATTGCAAATGCCGCCTCCATTTGCAATAAAAAAGAACAGCTATAATTGGCTGAGAACAGCTCTCAGTGTCAGCCAATCAGAGCTGTTCTTTTTTATTGCAAATGGCAGCCCCCATAAGGGGTGGCCATTTGCAATCGAAAAGAACAGCTCTGATTGGCTCAAATTATGGAAAGGTCCCATCCAATACGTCCATTATTTTTTTAGTAGTTTCTTGTTCAGACATATTTACAGATATATGTATCTTTTGCACAGATTAAAGTGCTTGAAGTATATTTTTAATTTATCTACATTGACTTCTGTTTAAATCACACAATATCAGGACTTAAAGAATAGGAAACTATTCCTGCAAGGGTATGCTCAATATGGGACAGTGGTCACCTGTTTTTCCTCCTTTCCTTGCTGTGGACCCTTCTCGTATTGGGCCTCAAATCACATATTGGCTGGTTGGAGTTTTACTTCCGGGCAAAATCTAAGGTCAAATCTGGACAGGTACCAACTTGTGACAGTATGCACTCATGGGGACTTTATAGTGCTGCCCCACTGGGAAATCAGGCCGCCAGCACTATGACCTGCTATCCAACCCAGACACATAATCTTGACACTGAGCCAACCAGTTGTTGCCCTATCCTATTAATGCCGAGCATGAAGCTAAGAAGCGACAAGTATCAGTTTTGTAAATCATTGGTCTGACTCGACGGGTAACCGAACTCCCTACTTTCCACACATGAGCCCCACACTCTACTGATTTGGCCACTGCGCCCGATTATATATAATGTTATATATAATGCTATATATAATGGTATATATATAATGTTATATATAAGGTTATATATAATGTTATATATGATGTTATATATAATGGTATATACAGTATAACCCCGTTAAACCAAACTTGAAGGGACCCTAGAAATTAGTTTTGATTAACCGATCATTGGTTTAACCGAGCTTTGGCTTCGACTTTGACTTGGCTTTGGCAAAAACACAGGTGCATTAAGAATGTAATATACAATGCATGTGGACACTTTGATTTTTTTTTTAAATGTATATGCAGTATAACCCCATTAAGCCAAGCTCGGTTAAACCAAATGACTGGTTAATCCAAACTTTTGTTGGTGCCCTGCAAAATACTACCATTTATCATATAAAAAAGTTGATGGGGTCTCAGATGACCTTAAAACCACATGAACGTTTAGTTTAACCGTACCGGAAGTGGCCTGGGATCCAACAATTTTGTTTTGATTAACCAATAATTTGGATTAGCCGACTTTGGCTTATTGTGCTGGGTGTCACTACATTCTGTTTGTTGTTGTTATACTTGTATAATGCTTATACATCATATATATATATATATATATACATATATATATATATCTTGCGGCGGAATATATATCTCATTCTTACTTCCTGCTTCTGTAAATTTGTATATATACAGAACGAGGGACTGGTAATAGTGGTACATATATATATATTTATGTATATATATATTAATATATATATATATATATATATATATATGTACTGTGAAGTGACAAGCAGCACATATATATACACACATAGAAGGAGAGAGTGAGAATGTGAAAGAGCACGACAGAGTTCGAAAGAGAGAGATGGTTGGGAGTGGCGGAGGGAGAAAAGAGATGCGTAGCTTCCCACCTGCCATCCTTGTCAGCCTAGATCTCTACAGGTATAACCCACTTATCTCTGCCCTCTGACTACTGGGAATGTCCCTCAACCAGCGAGCACATCGCCGCCATCAGCGAACACTGATTGGCGAGACAAACCATCGCGATCTGAGCATGCGCCATGCCACCTCCTCCTTTAGAACGTCGAACAGGGTGTGTGGGTGGTGTGGGGAGGGGAGGATAGTAGAAGGGGAGGGAAGGGTGGGGAGGGTAAGGGAGGGGGGCTGGTGGGGAGGTAGGGAAAGGAGTTGGGGGGAGGGGGGGGGGAAGGAAGGGGAGGGGGGGGGGGGGGGAGGGTAAGGGAGGGGAGCGAGAGTGGGGAGGGTAAGGGTGGGGAGCTGGTGGGGAGGGTAAGGGAGGGGAGGAGTGGGGAGGGTAAGCGAGACGAGATGGTGGGAAGAGTAAGGGAAAGGAGCTGGGAGGGAGGGTAAGTAAGGGTGGAGAGCGAGTGGGGAGGGTAAGGGAGGGGAGCGGGTGTGAAAGGGTAAGGTGGTGAGCGATTGGGGAGGGTAAGGGAGACGAGGGATGGGAGGGTAAGGAAGGGGAGCGGTTGGAAGGGTAAGGGAGGGAGCAGGTGGTGAGGGTAAGGAGGGGAGCGGGTTTGAGGGTAAGGGGGGGAGCAGGTGGGGAGGGTAAGGGAGGGGAGCGAGTGGGGAGGGTAAGGGACGAGATGTAGGGAGAGTAAGGAAAAGGAGATGGGGGAGGGTAGGTGGGGCGGGTGGGGAGGGTAAGGGGGGGGTGGGTTGGGAGGAGAGGAGTGGAGAACTGGAGGTGGAGAGAAGCTGTGTGGGTGAAAGGAGTGAGGCGGGAGAGAGGTGGGGGAGCGGGTGGAGGGAAGGGGTAGGAGTGGAGGAGAGGAGTGGGAGTGGTGAGGGGAGAGGAGTGGGGAGGGAGAGTGGGGGTGGGTGGGAAACCGGGCGTTGTGAAGTGACGGGCAGCGCCAAACATGATTGGCGCCCAGTGTGACTGTGAGGGAGGGTGAGCCTTGTGGGGGTGGGCGGGGGGGGGGGGGGCGACGCAGGCGGGGGGCGGGCTGGTGGGGGGGGGGGGGGAGCGGTGGAACAGACAGCGCCGCCGTCTACAGGCATTGCACGTGGAACGCGGGGGTCAGCTGACCCGGCGCCTTTCATCCGCGGTTTAAGTAAACCGCACGTCCACGGTCCGACGGCACAAGTGGTCAATACTCGCGTCTGTACGTTTTACCCCTGACCCGGGCACCCCGCTGGCGCAACCACGGCGTACTCCCAGCGCAGCCCCGGCGTACCCCTGCCGCATACACCGGCGTACCCCCGGCGCATACACAGCATACATCGGCGTACCCCCGGCGCATACCCCGGCGCAACCCCTGCGTACCCCCGGTGCATCCCCGGCGCGCCCCCGGCGCATACACCGGCGTATACCCAGGCGCAACCCCTGCGTACCCCCAGTGCATCCCCGGCGCGCCCCCGGCGCATACACAAGCGTATACCCGGGCGCAACCCCTGCATACCCCCGGTGCATCCCCGGCGCGCCCCCGGCGCATACACAGGTGTATCCCCGGCGCGCCCTGGCGTACTCCAGGCGCATACACCGGCATACCTCTGGCATGCACCGGCGCCCCCCCCCCCCACCATGGCCCATACAGTGGCGCAAGCCGGCAACAAGACAGGTCCCACCCCGGCCGTAATCGATTAACACGACCCGGGCGACTCGGGTCACCCGAGTCGTCTGAATTTCAAATCGAACACCGTGAGTGGAGTCGATAAAAACACGTGCCGTGTGCAAAACGACCCGACGCCAGTAACCCACCTCTTGGCTGGGGTTTGCTAGGAACGATGACGTCACACCTGAGCTTGTACCTGTAGCTACCACTACAAGTCCTATTCGTTGTTTTAATGCTTTTTTTTAAATAACCCAGATTGTCAGCTTATACGATCCTAAAATACTTTAAATCCTATTTTGCTGTACTTATATTGGTTATTAAAACAAATAATTAGGTTTTAGATTAAGCCACCATTTTTTCCAACCCGAGCATGCAGAAGCTTATTCGGTTATTCGACCCGAGTCTGCAGGATGTGCGCATGCGCCAAAAAGTGGCTCGGGTGACCAGAGTCGATTAATCGATTACGCCCCCCATGTCAGTCAGCCGGCATTCCCAATAAACAAACCGGCGTTTCACTCTCAGCGTGAAATGTACAAAATGAACCAAACAACATTTAGTTCGAATACATTATATCCATTCTTTTTGCACGGATTAGTTCAGATGAATTACGCGTTTCGCTTAGTAATTAAAGTTGACTTTTGATAGCTGTTCATACTAACTAAAGCCGACGTTTGAAAGCTGCACTAACCACATATAGATGATAATAATAATATATATATAGTCTAGTTTATTTCGTGTTGCTGTCATTTTCAGAAACTGGTCACGTGTTCCTTTGGCTGTTGCATTGTGGGTAAAACGCGGCCAAACGTTGTTGAGCGACGCAAGATTCGTTTATGATTGTGTTTGCGTGTGGGCAATGGAGACGGGGCGAGTTTTACTAGCAACACGCGGAGGCACGCGCCAAAATGTGAAGTCGAAACACTCTCATGTTATAAAATTCACTTGTATCGTCAACTAGTGTTGTGCAGCTACAGGAGGCAAACGCAGATATTATATAATATCTATATGTATGCTATATATGCCAGATATGCCATATATACCATATATGCCATATAACATATACATGTATATGCTACATATGTAATGTATGTGCTATATTATGCTATGTATGTTAAGTCATTGTCACACCATACCGGACTGAGTACCGGAGACCACCGGACAAAGAATTTTCTAGTCCGGGGTTGTCTGGTGAAGAAATCTATCGAAATGTATCGAAATGGAGAGAAAATTGGGTTAATTGCCGCCGGACAACCGGATAAGTACCGTACATGTACCGTACATGTACCGGATGAGAACCGGACGAGAACCGGACACATAACGGATGGGTACCGGACATGTACCGGACAAAATGGCCACCAACGGATGGGTACCGGATGGGTACCGGACATGTACAGATGGGTACCAGATGGGTACCAGACATACCGGACACCAACCGGACACGTCAGTCCGGTGGTGTCCAGCAGAAGTTTTGAACACGTTCAAAACTTGTACCGGAGACCACCAGACACCACCGGACACTGCCGGATGGGTACCGGACGGTACCCGAACATCTTATACATGATTATATGTCCTATATGTATTCGTTGTATCTGCTATATTATTAGCTATATATGCCATATTAGCTATATATGCCATAAAAGCTATATATGCCATAAAAGATATATTCTATATACAGTATAACCCCGTTAAACCAAACTTGAAGGGACCCTAGAAATTTGTTTGGATTAACCGATCATTGGTTTAACCGAGCTTTGGCTTCGACTTTGACTTGGCTTTGGCAAAATCGTGGGTGCATTATGAATGAAATATACAATATATATGGACACTTTGCTTATTGTTTTTTATGTATATACAGTATGACTCTGTTAAATAAACCAAACAATCTTTTAATCCAAACTTCTTTTGGCAGCCCAGCAAAATACTACCATTTATCATATAAAAGAGTTGGTGGGATCTCAGATGACCTTATAACCACATGAAAGTTTGGTTTAATGTACCAGAAGTGGCCTGGGGCCTGACAATTTTGTTCGGATTAACCGATAATTTGGATTAACCGACTTTGGTTTAACAAACTTTTTTATATGATAAATGGTAGTAGTTTGCCTGGCTACCGAAAAAGGTTTGGATTAACCGATCATTTGGTTTAACCGAGCTTGGTTTAACGGGTTTGTAGTGTAGTACAATATGTATTCTATATATTCGACCAGACGGGATGGCTGAATGAGTTAGAGCGTCCGTCTCCCGTGTTGGTAGATTGCGGGGTTGTGGGTTCGAACCCATGTCGAGTCAAACCAATGAGTTAAAAAATTGATACTTGTCACTTCCTAGCCTGGCGCTCGACATTATTAGCATAGGACAAGGACTTGTTGGCTCATTGTCAGGATAATGTGACTGAGTGGGATAACAGGTCATGGTGCTGGTGGCCTACTCTTCCAGTGGGGCAGCACTATAAAGTAGCCATGAGTATGCACTGTCACAAGTCGGTACCCGTCCTGGTATGAACTTAGATGTTGCTAGGAACTAAAACAATAACAAACAAACAAAACTATATCTTCGATATATTCTACATATTCTACATATACTTCTACATGTTGTAAGAGTCCAATATATTCTGTGTGCTTTATTTTCTTTGTTGGGATTTTATGCCCTATCAACATCTGTATACTCTATAGCTATATGTGTTATATATAGCTATATATACTATATACTATATATATAGCTATGAATAGCAATATATATATTTTTTCTTTTTCTTGAAGATTTATACTGCCTATTATGGATAAGTCTGAATAGACTTGTTTTCTCCATTAGACAGTTCGTTGATAGAAAGCCCGAGCCTCCACTTTTACCGACCCGAGGGATTTTTAACCTCCCACACCACATAGACATGGTATGAGAGCAACTGGCCTTTGATGACGCTGTAAGTTAACCACAGTGGTGGAAATCCAAATTGGCAGAGGTAGGGGCATGGGGATCGAACCACCAACCTTCAGATTAGGAGTCTGACCTAGAAAAAAGTCAGACACTCTGATCACTCCGCCACAGAGAACACCACTATATATGTTATATATAGCGATGTATGTTACTTATATATGTAGCTATATCTACAATTACTAATACTATATGTGCTGTATGTATGCTATGTAAATGCTATGTTATATGCTATGAATATGCTATGTATATGCTACATATGGTGTCTATGCCATGTGCATTCTATATCATATCAATGATATGCATATGCTATATATATTATATATTATATCAAAATCAGGGGAAGTAGTACTAGTTCTACTGGTTGTACTACTAGTACCATAAGCGGCCGCTGGTGGCCCCCGCGAGAAATATAAATGAGCAAAAGGACCTCCATAGTCGATCGGATAATAATAAATACAACATTTTAATATAATAAATATTGACAATAACCTCCGCCTGGTTATATAACATAAATATGTATATATATATGTATATATATATATGCTGTTTAAGAATGATACGAGTATAATAACCCGGAATTCTATACTCGCTCATAACACCCACCCACCAGTAATCGGGTGGTTGAGCCTCGGACTACTAATCTACCGCTCAGGCCTACTTGCCTCAGCTCCGATGGTGGCGCCACCGCTCGCCTGCTCACTATCCTACTTACTTACCACCGAAATTATATATATATATATATATATATATATATGCTAAAATGTCAAGCCATCGCTGAAGCTGAAAGTAGTTTTAAGTTGTGTGCGACTGAGACTGGAGCGACAAGCAAGTGGACATGTTTATCTATATATGCTTGAATGCCAAGCAATCGTTTAAAGTTGGTAGTTCTTTTGAATCATGCGCGGCGTGGCTGGGTTGGCGGGGGCTGCTGTGCAGAGGCGGGGGGGGGGGGGGCGGGCGGACGGGGGGGAGGCCGAGGGGCGGGGCGGAGGGGAGGCGGACGGGGCGGGGCCAGAGGGGAGTGGGAGGGGCGCGATGGGAGGGGAGATGTGGCGGGAGGCGAGGGGGTCGGGGCGGGGAGCGGGGCGGGGAAGGAAGGGAGGGGCGGAGCGGGTCGGGGCGGGAACGGGGTGGGGCGGGACGGGGCGGGGCGGGAGGGGTAGGGGCGGGGCGACGGGGAGGCGGACGGGCGGGGGCCAGAGGGGAGGGGGAGGAGCGGATGGGAGGGGAGAGGGGCGGGAGGCGAAGGGGGTCGGGGCGGGGTGGGTCGGGGCGGAGCGGGTCGGGGCGGGATGGGGCGGGGCGGGAGGGGAGGGGAGGGGAAGGGAGGGGAGGGGAGGGGAGGGAGGGGACGGTGGGTGGTGGGGGCAGACGGGTACTGCGGCGGGGCAAGCGGGGCGGGAGAGGAGGGGGAGGGGTGGGGCGGGAGAGGCAGGAGCCGAGGGGGTCGGGGCGGTCAGCGGGCGCCCCTCTATCTCGGCGGGATGCTGACCCCCGGTCACGCCGCAAACAAGCTCAATGGCGGCCGCCATGGATACCCCGAGGACGGCGCGCGACACTTTGATTGGCTCGCTGTGAGCATGCGCAGTGGCCGCTAGGTGCAATTTGGACATGTCTTCGTCATACTCCGGGGTGTCAGCCCGGAGCCGGCCGGTGAAAAGAGGGATCACCATGGTCACCGTCCCCGGGCCCCGCGCCACTAACTAATCAGCGGCAGTTAGCAGCAGACACGCCAAATTACAACAAAACATAATATTTTATTTTTTATTTTTGTTTCATTTTTTTATGAAATATTTACCGTGAGCGACACTTATAAGACAGTTTATGCAATATATGGATCAATATATAATGCACCAGATACTGAGACAGTGTTCATTGGTATTACTAACTGTTACTAATTATTAGTAGATATTGGTGGTTAGTGTTGGCAAATTGTTCCTCAACCAGCAGCTGTCAAACGGGTACTCGCAGCATCTTCAAAGGATGGGCAGCTTTGCACACCAGGTGCACGGTCTGCTGCATGGTCATGGTCATGTGTCATATGTGTGTATAGCACAGGCTGATGGTCATGTGTCGTATGTGTGTAACATACACATGGTTATGTGTGTAACAATACATACACATGGTCATGTGTCATATGTGTGTAACATACACATTGTTATGTGTGTAACAATACACACACATGGTCATGTGTCATATGTGTGTATAACACAGGCTGATGGTCATGTGTCATGTGTGTGTATAACACAGGCTGATGGTCATGTGCCATATGTGTGTAACATACACATGGTTATGTGTGTAACAATACACACACATGCCCATGGGTCATATTTGTGTATAATACAGGCTGATGGTCATGTGTCACATGTGTCTAACATACACATGGTTATGTGTGTAACAGTACATACACATGGCCATGTGTCATATGTTTGTAACACAGACACATGGTGTTATCTGTAACACACATATGGTTAGGGGTGTAATATATACACACAGTCATGTGTCATGTGAGTGTAATACAGATTCGTGGCTATGTCATGTGTGTAACATAAATACATGGTAATGTGTGTAGCACATACTCATGGCAATGTCATGTGTGTAACATATACACATGACAATGTGGGTAACATACACATGACCGTGTGTGTAACACAGACTTATGGCTATGTGTGTAACACATACACATGGCCATGTATGTTGCACACACACATGGTCATGTATGTAACATATATACATGGTCATATGTGTAACGTAGACTTTGTACACATAGTTATGTGTGAAACATACACATGACCATGTTTGTAACATACACATGACCATGTGTGTAACATATACACATGTCCATGTGTTTAACACATACAAATGGTCATGGGTGTAACATACACATGACCATGTGTGTAACATATACTCATGGCCATGTGTGTAATACAGACACATGGTCATGCCTGTTGCACACACATGGTCATGTGTGCAACATATATACATGGTCGTGTGTGTAACATAGACTCTATGACATAGCTATGTGTGTAACATATACATGTGACCATGTTTGTATCAAATACACATGCCCATGTGTGCAACATACACATGACCATGTGTGTAACATACACAGGACCATGTGTGTAACATATACACACAACCATGTGTGCAACATACACATGCCCATGTGTGCAACATACACATGACCATTGGTGCAACATACACATGACCATGAGTGCAACATACACATGACCATGTGTGCAACATACACATGACCATGTGTGTAACATACACATGGTCACACATGTAACATATACACATGACCATGTGTGTAACATACACATGGTCATGTGTGTAACATATACACATGACCATCTGTGTAATATACATATGGTCACATGTGTAACATATACACATGACCCTATGTGTAACTTATACACATGACCATGTGTATAGCACATACACATGTTCATGTGTGTAACATATACACATGACCATGTGTGTAATATACACAATGACCATGTGTGTAACATATACACATGAGCCTGTGTGTAACATATACACATGACCATGTGTGTAACATATACACATGGTCATGTGTGTAACATATACACATGCCCATGTGTGTAACATACACATGGTCACGTGTGTAGCACACACACATGGACATATCAGTTTTATATAAGTTTTGTAAACATGCCTCAGTGTGATACAACTAATTCATACCGACCCACCCAGGGGAGAGGCTAATGAGTAACACGTGTATACATAGGCCTAAACAATACCCGTACTCATAGAGTATGCGGGTAATGCAGTACCTATCTGCTAAAATACCTCAGGGAGTTTGACGCCCCTGCCTTGCAAAATTATAAAACACTGCCTTGTGGTACAGGTTCTTGATAGAACCAAAGGCTAAGGGAGCAAACCTTAACAGAAAACCATGCTTCCATGGCAGCATTAAGGGCGGTGATGAAGAGAACTCTGAACATCTCCCGGCCAGCTACTGCAGGGACAAACAGTTTGCGCATGTCTTGACGTGTTCTTGCTGGTGTGAGACCTCTATTTGCTCTCCGGGAGAGTGCTGCTAGTAACTTGCAAAAGCCAGCAGCACTTCAACACTTTTCAAGCAGCTTTTATGAAATGCACAACCGCACGAAATAGCATCGGTTAAGAAATAAAAGCAGTCTTTGTCGCATTGCGACCGACAGCATGATGATGATGATGATGATGACTCATAGAGGTGGAAAATGAAATCACCAAAATCCAGCAAATGGAAACGGAAATATCCCTATTGGTGCGGCCATTTCTATACTCGTGTTGAACCCCATAATAATAAATAAATAATTCCCCGACCATTTATAATATGTATGTCAATAGACTAGTTCGTAATTCCAAACTTCCATGTTTATGCTAAATTGTTATGTATTTCTATTAATTTTGAATCAAATCTAAGTTTTGTATTGCGCGGACATCGTGGTTTTGCTGTCGACGCCTATATCAGCGCGCAGTCTATAGACAGTTTCGTGATTCCGACTAATGTGGGCGAGGGTGTGGGGTAGGTCCTCAGCATTGCTTATTCATTTTAGTTACATTGAGATGTACTACAGATGATGTTGGTAGATCGTGGGGTCGTGGGTTCGAACCCTGGTCGAGTCAAACCAATGACTTACAAATTGATACTTGTTGCTTCCTAGCCTGGAGCCTGGCATTATTAGGATAGGGCAAGGACCTGTTGGCTCAGTGTCAGGATAATGTGACTGAGTGGGATAACATGTCATGGTGCTGGCGGCCTGGTCTTCCAGTGGGGCAGCACTATAAAGTCGCTATGAGTGCGCACTGTCACAAGTCGGTACCCGTCCTGATATGACCTTAGATGTTGCTATGATGTAAAACAACAACAAACAAACAACAACTACAGATGCCAAACTTCGGTCATTACCGCAAAGCAGATGATTATCTTCTCTTTCTATATGTTATGAGGTATTTACACACAAACACACACATATATTTAATATATATAATATATATATCCTGGGAGTTTTTTCAACTGTAGTTTTGGAATGCTGCCCTAAGGCAGGCGCGTTTATTTTTTATTTGTTTTACTGCTTGGATTAGAGAGCAATGTCTATTTAACATGTCCATTTTTATTCCCGTGCGCATGACAATGATAAATCATGTGGATAAGTACATTCAGAATAGACATTTTCCACAGAGCACTTGACTTCTGGGGTGTTTGTAACCTTACGACGATTACCGGCTGCAGAACTGCAGGATTATAGAGAGGCACCGATAAATCGGCCCAATCTTTGGTTGAAGATTAATCTTCTGGTGGGACAGTTGTAGAAGCTGGGGGATGTCTTTACAACAATTAAACAATGAGTCATTGGGGCGGCCCGAATCACTCCGGTCCGGTGGTAGCACAGCACTTGTATCCAGCAGAAGTAGCATGGGTTTACAAGGAAGGGACGGGTAAAGGTGGGTCCAGCGGTTCCAGCAACAAGAACAAAGTGATTGAATCGAAAAGGTAAAGGGCCCCACCCAAGCAAACAACTCCCTTGATCAGGAGAAGTAAGCCTGGGAGAAAAAAAAAGAAGGGTAGAGTATAGGAAAGAGAAATGAGAGTTGAGTCAAAGCACCATGTCTATTTTCTCTATGGTGACCAGCCGGCAAGTCAAAGACACGGACAGAGTAAGAGTAGAAAGTGAAATGCTGGCAGACTCCCCTCCTGGAACTCATTTCAGACAATATCAAGGAGGAGCATGGCCAGCGGAGAGGCGATAGAGAGAGGTGTGGACTAAGTGCAGTCCGGATAGCAAGTGTCCACAGAGCATGCACAGTGAGCCCGCCCCCCCCCCCTACACACACCATCAATTCTTACCAGCAGGATGGTGGGAATCTTCTACTATGACACTTTTTCCACAGCGCAGGCTGCACAGTGATCTACCCACATTAGTTCTTGTCATTGCCATCAGATGGCAGGTTAGCAGTGGAGCACTTCAATGAGACCTTTTCCACAAAGCACGCTGCACATTAAGCTTCTACTCACATTAGTTCTTGCCACTGCCACCAGATGGCAGGTTGGTGGGAATCTTTTATATGTGATACCGTTTCCACAAAGCATGTTGCACCACACAGTGTGCTTCTACTCACATTAGTTCTTGCCACTGCCACCAGATGGCAGGTTGGTGGGAATCTTTTATATGTGAAGCCTCTTTCACAAAGCATGTTGCACGGTGTGCTCCTACTCACATTAGTTCTTGTTGCTGCCATCAGATGGCAGGTTAGTAGTGGAAATCTTTTGTGAGACCGTTTCCGCAAAGCACGCTGCACATTGAGATCCTACCGACATTAGTTCTCGCCACTGTCACCAGTTGGCAGGATGGTAGGAATCTTTTATATATAAGACTTTTTTCACAGAGCAGCTGAGTAGTTAGGAGCCCACAACATTAAAGCTGCATAGTCCGATGAAATATCAAATTTTCAAAACCAAACCAATTATCTAGATTTGATTCTACATATCTAACTTAGACACGGATGCACTTATATTAAGCATTTGTTTCTGTGTAGAAGCCAATACTAAGTCAATTTAACAGAACCTGTTACTGCAGAAGTCTATGATGTCAGAGTTTTGGCAAGTTTGCCAAAACAATTTTTCCATGTTTGCACTCAAAATATCTGAAAAGTTTACCATTTAAAATAAAAGTAACTTTGAAGTAATGTAAAAGAGATACGAGTGATCAATCTAATATATTTATCTCAGAAAAAATACAGAAATTCAAAACCATCGGACTATGCAACTTTAAGAGGAACCTACAACATTAAATTTAGCTACTGCCATCAGAGGGCACGGTGATGATGGAAATCTCCTATTAGTGGTTCAGCTTTGGCTTCCTAGCTAGTTGACCGGGCACAGTGGTCGAATCGGTAGAGCGCATGCCTGGTGTGCGGGATATCGGGAGTTCAGTTCCTGGTCGAGTCAAACGAATGACTTATAAAATTGATACTTGTTGCTTCCTAGCCTGGTGCTCAGCATTAATAGGATAGGGCAAGGAGTGGTTAGCTCAGTGTCAGGATAATGTGACTGAGTGGGATATCGGGCCATGGTGCTGGCAGCCTGATTTCCCAGTGGGGCAGCACTATAAAGTCACCATGAGTGCACACTGTCACAATTCAGTTCCCATCCTGATATGACTGTAGAAGTTAGATGTCGCCAGGATGTAAAACTCCAACAGCCAACCCATAGCCAGTTGATGTCACATTTCCCCCCTAGACTGAAGCCCCGTTCACACACACAACTTTAGGCTGAACTAGATAAGGCGAACTAGATGAGACAAACTAGGCGTGAAAGTGTGTCGTGTCCGCACATGTAGTACTTGGGGCGGTTTAAGCTGGAAATCGATATCTGCACATGAGCAAGTCCATTCTAACCAGCACCACTTTCGGTTAGTCGACGTCACCACGAGAGAGTGTGTGTTCGACCTAGATATGTATAGACTGAGTCATATTGTTTTGGAACGGTCAAAACTTCTGCTGGGCAGTGAAAACCTAAATATAAATGATGAAAAAAATATCTGTGCACAGCTAGCGGTATCATAGACCAAATTATATAATATGGGCTTTTGATCGACTGGAAAGTCAACAAACTCAGGTCTCGACTGCGCATGCGTGTGACATGCTTAAGCCGCCTCAAAGTAAACTGCTACCGTCCACACAAGCAAGATGGGCCGACTTAAGCTAGTTCACTTCATCGAGACTACCTCGCTAGGCAGTTTGCATGAGGCAAACTAGTTGAGGCAAATCAGCCCTAATCCGCCTCAGCATAGCGTCCACATGACCAATGTGAGCCGAACTAGACAAGGCAAACTAGTTGAGGCGATTTAAGGCCCGTATGAGAACGGGGCTTGAGATATAAATGACTTATTGATACACCTGCCGACATGTAAACATGGGGTAGATATGCTGAAACCTAATCAAATATGGGACCTCATCCCCCGTGTTGATTCCCCAGCGTCAGACAATCCTTGTGCTTTGGTTCCTTCTCAAAGGCAGATTGTGTTTTGAACAGGGAAATAAATAAAAACAAAATCTTTCAAATTTAAAATTTAAAGAATGTTGGGCCTTGGGTGGGGGGTGGGGCGGTAGAACCTGATGTCTAGACACACCCATCCCGGGCGTCTTGTGTTTTTATGTTCTGCTCTTTCACACATACACACAAGCACACACACATACACACACGTACACACACAAGCACACACACCAGTCCTTGCCCTATCCCATTAATGCCAAGCGCCAGGCTAGGAAGCGACAAGTAACAATTTTAAAGGAATTGGTTTGACTCGAACGAGAACCGGGAACTCCCGACCTTCCACACGCCAACCGGGCGCAGTGGTCGAATCGATAGAGGGTGGGCCTCATTTGCGGGAGATCGGGAGTTTGGTTCCCGGTCGAGTTGAAGCAATTGTAAAAATATACAGATTTTCGGTTCGGATTTATATATTGGCAAAGAACAATATTATTCTCGGGCGACAGAGTGGGGACCAGGATTATGTAACTGAGAAGCAATGGGTGCCCCACTCGCTTTGTGACATAAGCGCATATGTGGAAATGTGATAACACATAGCGACCGAGGCTCAGCATCAGGATAAAGTGACTGAGTGGGATATCGGGTCAGGGTACCGGTGGTCTGATTTCCCAATGCGGCAGCACTATAAAACCCCCATGAGTGTGCATTGTCACAAGTCGGTATCTGTCCTGATATGACCTTAGATGTTGCTATGACGTAAAACTCCAACAACCAACCTTCCGCACGCGAGGCCCGCACTCTACCGATTAGGCCACCGCGCCCGGCAAGGTCGTGGGTAAAATCCCATAGAGATCCTGGCACAAAAATATAAGCAGTGCCGCTTTTTAGACATGCAAAGTGCTTTTTTAAAACATTATGCATCAATAAATGCTGCATTTGTCAACCAGACGACCGGACGGTGTGGTCGAATCGGTAGAGCGCAGTCTCCCTGAGTGGAAGTGAACAATTTGATTCCCGGTCCAGTCAAACCAATGACTTACAAAATTGATAATTGTTGCTACCTAGTCTGGCGCTTGGCATTACTAGGTGAGGGCAAGGACTGGTTAACTGAGTTTCAGGATAATGTGACTGAGTGGGAAATCAGGTCACGGTGCTGGCAGCATGGTCTCCCAGTAGGGCAGCACTATTAGGTCGCTATAACTTAAGTGCGCCTTGTCGCACGTCGGTACTCATCTTGATATGAGTATGACCTTGGAAGTTGCCAGGACGTAAAACTCCAATAAACAAACAGAAACTGCCAACCTGACTGGTGCAACGCTAACTATACACCAGTATGAACCCTGTTTATTACTATTAGTATTATTAGTTTATTTTGGTTTTGCTGTTTTTTTTTGTTCAGCTGACAACTCAGACACAATTTAATCTAATTCTTTAGTGGTATTTTAGTTAATATAACTTCTTATGTATCTGTTTGCGTGTCATGATTTGGCGAATTGCCGGAGAGAGATTGGAGGCGTGTGGGGGGTGGGGGTGGGGGGCGGGTAGTCGAACTGATTACTGGTGTGGAACGAGCCTCGTGTGTCGCGTCGTCTGCCAGGGATCGAGAAAGCGCGCGAATGTCGCCTGTCGTCTGTCCTCCACTCTCCAACCCGATAACGCCGTATCGCACCATGCTGTGCTCTGGCGCCAGCCCCCTTGGAGAGCCCCAGAGCCATGTCTACTCTCCAACCCGATGTTGCTGCATCGCACCTCGATCACTGATGCGGGTGCGCTTGGAGGGCGCCCTAGCATTGTCCACTCTGCAACCCAATGTCCTTGCGCACCGCACCTCGCGCACTGACGCACGTGTGCTAGGAGTGCGGCCGAGCCCTGCCCACTCTCCAGTGTAGACGAGCGCGCAACAAAAATGGTGCGAGTGTGATTGGAGAGTGCGGGGCGTCTCGTGGCGGGGCACGCTTGCGTCACGCTCCCAAAGTCCGCCGCCGAGATAATTGTGGGGGTAGACATGAATATATATATATATATATATATATATATATATATATATATATATATATCGTGTTTATTTATAGAGCAATCGGGGAATGCTTCCTACACAAACAGCCGTCAGCGGTGTGTAACTAAAGGGGCTGTCACATTAGGTTTTTTTGCGGGAGCGTACGGCGGCGTAGGCGCTTTAGGGATATACGTTGGCTTATGCCGCTGTACGCTACACATACGCTACGCGTACGCTATGCATACACTACACATAGGCCGTCATGTGCCGGCCTATGCTGGCTTATGCCGTTGTATGCCGCCATACGCTTTCTCCCGTCCGTCCGTCCAAATTTTTTTGTGCATGCTAAAAAAATCTCGACCTATGGGAGCATATGGTTCATACGCTACTCATATGCTTTTCATACGCCGGCATATGCTCCTCGTACGCTAGGGGTATGCTGGCATAAGCTAGGGGTATGCCGGCGTACGCTACTCATACTCTCAACTTGGACCTATATACGGATATATCTCTGGCATATGAAGCGTATGCAGAACCTACGAGTTGCGTATGGGAGCGTATTTGTAGCGTATGCAAAGCGTATGAGGAACGTATGCCCGCGTATGCCCGACCTATGGTCTCGGTATATAAAGGCGACACACTATATACCCAGGAGCCACCAGGTGGCCGACCGAGGAGAGATAACATAGGTCTCGCATAAACTTCGCATATGCTCCTCATATGCTCCTCATACGCTCCTCATACGCTCCTCATACGCTCCACATGCCACTCAAAACTGTCAAAAAATGTCAGAGTACGCTCCAATACGCTCCTCGTACGCTCCTCATCGGTTTCGCATAATCTCAAAATCACCTGAGAGGTCACCAAAGGTCACGATACGTCGTCCCGCGCAGCTTTTTCCCATTTTCGATGTACGTTTTGACTACGATCGCATCATACGCCGTAATGTGACAGGGCCTTAAAGCTAAAGGCCCGCCAGGTGGAGCGAGAGGGGAGATGGGGGGGGGGGGAGGGAGGAGAGGGAGAGGGGATGGGGGGGAAGGGATTTCTTTGTTTGTTTGTTGTTGTTTTATGTCTTGGCAACATATAAGGTCATATCAGGACGGGTACCGACTTGTGACAGTGCACACTCATGGCGACTTTATAGTGCTGTCCCACAGGGAAACCAGGCCGTCAGTACCATGACCTGGTATTCCACTCAGTCACATTATCCTGACACTGAGCACACCAGTCCTTGGCTTTTCCTAATATTAGTAATAATGCCAAGCGCCTGGCTAGGAAGCGACAAGTATAAATTTTTAAGTCATTGGTTTGACTCGACCAGGGTTCGAAGCCACGACCCCACGATCTACCAGCACGGGAGACAGACGCTCTAACTCATTCGGCCATCCCGTCTGGTCGGGGGGAACGTGAGAGGGTAGGGGGTGAGAGAGGGGGAGAGGATGGGGATGGGATGGGGAGGGAATAGAGGGAAGGGAGGCGGAGAAGGAGGGGGTGGTGGAGAGGGGAGGGGGAAGGTGGTGGAGGAGGGGCAGATGGTAGGGGAGGGGGGGAGGATGGGCGACGGAAGAGGGGGAGGGGGGAAATGTGGTGGTGATGGAGAGAGGGGAGGGGGAAGGTGAGTGGAGGAGGGGGAGAGGGTAGTGGAGGGAGAGAGGGGCTGAGGATGGGAGGAGGGATGGAGAGGGGGTGAGGAGAGGAAGGATTTCGTGGAGTGGGGAGAGGGTAAGTGGAGAGAGACGTGAAGGAGGGGGAGAGAGGGATAGTGTGGGAAGGACTTGAGTGTCGGGGAGGGTAAGTGGAGAGAGACGGGAAGGAGTGGAAGGGGGAGAGAGGGGAGAGGGTGGGGGGAGGGTAAGTGGAGAGAGGAGGGAAAGGATGTGACCGAGTTGTGGAGGAGTGGACTGTGGAAGCGAAGACAGTAGTCAACTAGTGGCTCAGGAAAAGTAACCCTGTGTAAAATATTCCGATATTCGGTATAGGGGGGAATGCAAATGTTCTACTGCTGATAAGTGTATGTGACCAGGCACATGTATGTATATGAGACTGCCTCAAAAGGTGCTAAGCAATATGGGACAAAACTGTGTCCATAATAACAATCAACACGCTATCTACTTATGCATTTGCTCAGGATAAACTGATTTGGTTTTTTACATGGTGTTTCATAATCCTATTAGAATACATATTGATTTGAAGCAAATGTCCTTGTGTTTTCAGTGTAACTGTTTCTGTGTTGTTTTGTGTCAATCATTACTATGGACAAAAAAACGAAGAGCTAGCACCTTTTGAGACAGGCTCATATATGTATGGGTTGGTGGTGCCTGAGTGGGATGTAAATAGACAGAGTGGTGCTGGCCGGTCTGGGTGTGATTGCACTCAGGGCCTACTCCGTCTGCTGGGATAGGGATCACCACACTCAAAGGTCAAGGTTGGTGGTGGCCATGGGGCCACACAGCTTGGTGGTGGTGGGCAGACAACTGGTATCCATGGGGACCAGGAATGCTGGATCCCTATTGGTAGGGCCAAGACTGTTCAATTCCCATTGGGGGAAAGGGGTGGGGTGATTCTCTGGAATGAACCCATGTAACTATTATAAGCAATAAACCAAGGGGCTGGACTCTCTATTCTTCTTTACACTTTATACTCTTCCTTTCTCTTGCCTTTATTGTTTTCGCCATAGCCTGCCTACACAGCCACAGATTCGAGCATTAGATTCTACCCCTGATTACATAAGCGGGTTATATTAGAATGGTCACGTGGGAGGGTGCACGGCAATGACATGGAGGGACCGGTAGAGATGTTTGTTTGTTAGAGTTTTATATCCTAGCAACATTTAACTTTAAGGTGTTGGTTGATTGTTGGAGTTTTACGTCCTGGCAACATCTGAGGTAATATAATGACGGGGTACTGACTTGAGACAGTGTGCACTCATGGTGAATGTATAGTGCTGCTCCACTGGGACATCAGGGCCCGTATTCATGTAGTGGTGCCAGACGTAGCCGGTGCTACACGCTAGCTCTGGGGTAGCTATCCGCGGCTAGCGGCGGGTTGGAGAAATAGGTCAAGTCATATTCACCAATGTCCAAGCCGCTGCGGATAGCTAACCGTCAGTTTATTTATAGATTTGGGAATTCCCTCAATTTAACAATATGAATAACGCCGCCAATGCGGCGGTAGCGTTAATAACGGTTCGATTTTAGGGTTAATTTGATTAAATTTCACTTATTGCGTATGGAAATCTGTCAAATATGATCGCATTGAATAGATCTGGCTGTAATATATTGCCGCCGATATGGCGGCGGCGGCCATGATAAGTTGATGTTTGACAGTATGGATATCGACGTCGATGTGGCAGTGGCGATTTGTTTATTTTACATTCGTCGATTCGAAAATATTAATATCACCGCTGATGTGGAGGCAGCGTTAATATCGCTTCGAATTTAGGGTTAATTTGATGAAATTTCACTTATTGCATATTTAATTCTGTCAAATATGATCGCATTGAATAGATTTTGGTCTAATATATCAGTGGGCGGCACTCTAACCAATGCAGCTTGCAGTTAAACATGTTTTGAAAGTGGGGTAGCTTAGCCTAGGCTACGGTCGGCGGTTAGCACTGGCACCGGCACATGAATGCGGTTTTTCCACCGTTAGCTGTGTGGGGCTACCGTAGCCGTGGTTAAGGCATTGGCACCAGCACATGAATACGGGCCCAGACCACCAGCAACATGACCTGATTCCCCATCTCTGTCACATTATCCTAGTACTAAGCTAACCAATCCTAGCCCTATCCTAGTAATCGTATTAGTAATGCCGAGCATCGGGCTAGGTACCGATAAGTATCAATTGTGTATATCATTGGTTTGACTCAACTGGGAATCAAACTCCCGACCTTCCGCTCGGCAAGACTGCGCTCTACCAATTTACCCACCATGAACTAGATGGCCGTGATTATAATAGGCATCTATTATACATGGTGTTACTGACACCCCAAGTTCCCCTGTCCCACCATGGCCCAACATCTGGGCCGTATTCGATTAACACGACCCGGGAGACTCGGGTCACACGAGTTGCTAGAATTTAAAATCGAACACCACGAGTGGAGTCGAAAAATACAAGTGCCGTGTGCAAAACGACTCGACCCCAGTGTAAAAATAGACCGATTTTTGGTTCGGATTTATATTTTGGCAAAGAACATTATTATTCTCGGGCGACGGAGTGGGGGACCATGATTATGTAACAGAGAAGCAATGGGTGCCCCACTCGCTTTGTGACATTAAGCGCCTATGTGGAAATGTGATAACACATAGCGACTGAGATTGTGATGTGATGTTCATACTTAAGAGACAGTTAATAATTATTGAAATGTTCCCTTCATGCACCAGAAAGAGTGCAATTGAAGGAGAGAAGCATTGATATGTGTTTGTTGTAACTGTCTGCAACTACCTGTTACCACGGGATGGCTGGACAAGCACACCCATCCCTTCTGCATTTATTAGGGAAACCACCTGCAGTCGCGGTTGAGTGACAGTTGCCCCCTATTAGGGCGTTGCCCACCCAGGGTGTAGGGGGTGTCTGATTGGCTGGCTGTGTGAGCCCAGTCACCTGCATTCCTTATACCTGACACACAGACCCCCACATGAAGCACTCTTGGAGGAGACTCCACTTTCTACACTAGAACTAGCAACATCTATTCCAAAGACACTGAGTTGTGCGTAACAACCATTGGACTCAGATTCAATGGGCTATAGGCACTGATTCTGATATATAGAAGCAAGAGTCATGAGGATCTGTGTGGGCAGCTGGTAAGGAGTGAGGGTGATAGGTCGCCAGTAGCTGAACAGGAGTTGATGCCAATAAAGCTCAACCTCTTCGCTGTCAATCTTGCGCGACTTGTCTTCCTTTCTTCTTTATGAGTTGTTGAGAGTAATTACAGGTGGAGACTGACAGACAGTTGTCAGAACACACTTGTGCAGCATAGTAATGTTTGGGGTTCAGACGGCCGAGTCCTGACATATTACACCAGTAACCCACCTCTTGGCTGGGGTTGGCTAGGAGCGATGACGTCACATTTGTGCTGGTACCTGTAGGATAACAGCTACCAGTGCAAGTCCTATGTGTTTTTTTAATGCTTTTTTGTTTTTGTAATAATGAAAATGGAAATGTAACTAAACTATGCAATCATAAAATACTTTAAATCCTATTTTGCTGTAGTTATATCGGTTATTCCAACCCCCCAAAAAAGAGTTTTGGATTAAACCACCATTTTTTCACCCCGAGTGGGTTCGATTATGCAATCCGAGGATGTAGAGTCTGCGCATGGGCCAAAAAGTGACTCGGGTGACCCGAGTTGATTAATCGAATACGCCCCTAAGTGTGAACACCATAGATATATACATACTAGCTTTAACCCATACTGTGCATGGCTAGGCTCTGCATCAATCCCTAGACCAATATTCTGTTAAGGCGGTCACAATGACAGTCTGGTCGAAGTGGCTAAAGTTAGTAAACACAATCAAAATTAATATGAAATTCAATCATTTGTTTTGAAATTCAAAATTAATATGAAATGTGTAAGTTGGACACAGACGAAACAGGCTATTGACAAGCCATACATGGCGAAGCATCAGTGGAGTATGATGATGCACATTGTACCGATTAACAGAAGAGTAGTGATCAAAACGACCGTAAAACTTAACCAGTTGAATGAGTTGAGCAATCGCTTCCCATGCTGCAGATTGTGGGTTCGATCGCCGACCGAATCAATCTAATGACTTAACAATTGAAATGTTTCGCTATCTGGCGGAGAGCTTTGGCATTACTAATACTTTGTTTGTTGTTGTTTTACGTCCTAGCAACATGTAAGGTCATATCAGGACGGGTACCGACTTGTGACAGTGTGCACTCATGGCGACTTTATAGTGCTGTCCCACTGGGAAACCAGGCCGCCAGCACCATGGCCTGGTATCCCACTCAGTCACATTATCCTCCCACTGAGCACACCAGTCCTTGCCCTATCCTAATAATGCAGAGCGCCTGGCTAGGAAGCGACAAGTATAAATTTTTAAGTCATTCGTTTGACTCGACCAGGGTTCGAACCCACGACCCCACGATCTACCAGCACGGGAGGCGGACGCTCTAACTGATTCGGCCATCCCGTCTGGTACTATGATATGACAAGGAGCAGTGCAGTGAGGAAGACTAATTGTTCAGTTGGAACTTTTCCTGCCGTGTTAACAAATTTAAAAAAACGTCTCAATACAATCTCCATTTTATTGATTTATAAATTTTTTTCCGGTCCATTAGTTGTTTAAGCAGGGGAAATTTCAGTCATAGACGACTGGTCTTCCTCATTCCACTGCTGGTCGATAGAAAGCCCGAGCCTGCACTTTTACCGACCCAAGGGATTTTTAACCTCCCACACCACATAGACATGGTATGAGAGCAACCGGCCTTTGATGATGCTGTAAGTTATACACAGCGGTGGAAATCCAAATTGGCAGAGCTGGGGGCACCAATTTATTTTGTTGCCGTATGCACAAAAATTCTCAGCGGCAAGTGAGTAGGACAGTGAGCAGGCGAGTGGTGGCGCCACCATCGGAGCTGAGGCATGAGCAGTAGATGAGTAGGTGAGGTTCCAGCACCCGATCACTGGTGTGTGGGTCCTAGGATAGTATAGTATTCTGTGTTATTATACTCGTATAATTCTTATACAGCATATATATACACATAAATGGTGAAATCGTACAGATTTACAGTCTTATTTCATGATTACGCTATTTTATTTTACTGCTGTATATACATCTGTGTATGTGTGTACACATGTGTGTGTCTGCGTGTGTTTTGTGTGTCTGTGTGCGAGGACCCTGAGTGTATGTGTGGCTGTGCATACATGTCTGTGTGTCTGTGTGCATGTGTTTCTGTGTGTACATGTATGTGTGTCTGTGTGTGAGGACCCTGAGTGTGTGTCTGTCTGTGTGTACATGTGTATGTGTATGTGTGTGTCTGTGTGTGTGTGAGGGCCCAGTGTGAGGAGACTGAGTGTGTATGTGTCTGTGTGCACATGTCTGTGTGTATGTGTATGTGTATGGATGTGTGTCTGTGTTTGAGGATACTGAGTGTCCATGTGTCTGTGTGCGTATGTGTCTGTTTGTGTCTGTGTGTATGTGTGTCTGTGTGTGTGGGGACCCTGCGTGTGTGTGTACATATCTGTGTGTGTGTCTACATGTGTATTTGTGTGTGTGTGTGGATGTGTTTGGACATGTCAGTGTGTGTATGTGTGTGTCTATGTCTGACGACCCTGGGTATGTGTGTGTCTGTGTGTACATGTTTGTGTGTATGTGTGTTTGTGTCTGTCTGTGTGTGAGGACCCTGGGTATGTGTGCGTCTGTGTGTACATGTTTGTGTGTATGTGTGCTTGTGTGTGTCTCTGTGTGAGGACCCTGAGTGCATGTGTGTATGCGTGTACATGTCTGTGTGTGTGTATCTGTGTGTGGGGACCCTGAGTGAGTGTGCGTCTGTGTGTACATGTATGTGTGTCTGTGTGTGCCTATGTGCTTGTGTGTACATGTCTGTGTCTGTCTGTATGTATGTGTGTGCATGTCTGTGTGTATGTGTGTCTGTATGTGGGACCCTGAGTGTGTGTGTATCTGTGTGTGCATGGCTGTGTGACTGTGGTTCTGTGTACATATATGTGTGTGTATGTGTGTGGGGACCCTGAGTGTGTGTGTATGTGTGTACATGTATGTGTGTCTGTGTCTGTGTGTGTCTGTGTGTGTACATACCTGTGTCTGTCCATGTGTACATGTATGTGTGTCTGTCTATGTGTGTCTGTTTGTGCCTGTGCATATGTGTGTCTGTATGTGGGGCCCTGAGTGTGTGTGTATCTGTGTGTAGATGTCTGTGTGTCTGTGTACATGTATATGTGTCTGTGTGTGGGGACCCCGAGTTTGTGTGTCTGTGTGTACATGTATGTGTCTCTGTGTATCTGTGTGTGTCTGTGTGTGGGGACCCTGAGTGTGTGCATCTGTGTGTACATGTATGTGTGTCTGTGTATATGTGTGTGTCTGTGTGTGTGTCTGTGTGTGGGGACGCTGAGTGTACATGTATGTGTGTGTGTCTGTGTGTGTCTGTGTGTCAGGACACTGACTGCGACACGGTGCTAACACACAATAAGGGGCTGAACGAACGCACCATGAAGGGCATCCGGTGGCTCACATCCGCCTACTCACTGCGCGCATGCGCCGTACTACCCGCCCGTGTTTTTAAAAATTATTTTTTTTATTGACGAGGTATTTACTCTGCCCATAACGTATAAGCTCCTGTCAGGGTGCTTGTTTTCAACGCTGGACAGCTGTGGCGCTGTCTTGATCTGTTCCTTTGCCCAGGAGTGTTTACCTGTGTCTGCTCGGGTCAGCCTTCTGCAACTTTGGTTGTTAGTAATAGCCTTATGTTAGTTTTTTTGTAATTTTCCAGTTTTTTTGTCTAGTCTGAGTAATGATACCTTAGCCTACTATGTACATCTACTTGGGTGACATGCAGGCTTGCGGGAGAGGATCCCGTTCCATTCAGATTTATTTTATTTTATTTGTTACAGCATCCTTTCACCTAAACCCTGTCCTTAGGTAGTGCACTCGTGTGCTAGAACATACTCGGACCCTTTAGAACTGTGGCCAGGTGGGATGGCTGTGTCGTTTGCCTAGCCATTTTATATTTCAGGGTGGATCAGTTGCATGACCGTGGCCTGTCCACTTCTGTGTTGGTTTGTGCCATTACACATACCCAGGTGGACTGTGCCATATGGTGATAGCTTTCCTGATTTCCTTAATACTTAGGAGGGCTAATTTTCCTATTTTTTCTGTTTAGTGCCTACCACTTTTCCTGGCCTGTCTTTTGCTTTCTGTGCCAGTACACAGCAAGCATTGACCGCGCTCAGGGGCAGGTGCGGTTTTGTTGTGTCAGTAAGTAATTGTTTTCTTTTAGAATTTGTTGTAGTGGTCAGGGTTACGGATTGCCCGTAATTTTACATTTTGTTTATTCCAGGCATGTGCTGCCATGGTTAGTACACTTCTCTCATGTATTTTCATGTTGCTTCTTTCCGTTAGGAGTATTGGGGCCGCCATGTGTCTAGTGTCCCTGCAGGGGGCTACTGTGTAATCCGGTTTTGTGGTGTAGTGGTGTGCTAGTATTTTCAGGTGTGTTTCTCTTCTGCTTGTTAATAGTGTTGCTTTGCATTTTTTGTGTAGTTCTATCGTGGGATATCTTTTGTGTACTTGGAGGCATATTTTAAGGGCTTTATTTTGCATCACTTGCAGTTTGTTGAGTAGTTTGGTACTTCCCCCCATGTATACTACATCACCGTAGTCGAAGTAGGGAAGGATCGTTCCTTTATATATTTTGATTGCCATGCTTTCAGTCATGTAGTACCTTAGTTTTGCCAGTAGCCATATTTTATGGTTTGCTTTTTTGATAGTGTTTGTTATGCAAAGGTCATAGTTTAAGTGCCTGTCCAGGTCGACTCCCAGATATCGGTAGTTGTCTACCTGTTCTAACTCGTTGTTTCCCAGGAGACATTTTATTTTGTTGTTACCGGTTAGTCTGGTACCGAATAGCACCATCTTTGATTTATTGCTATTTATAGTTATCTTATTTAGATGGCACCATTCTGTTAGTTTCATTAGTGTTTGATTTAGTTTTGTTTCGATCTCTTCAGATGTTTTGCCTGCAGTATATACCACAGTATCATCTGCATATAGTTGGATGTTTTCAGTGTCTAGCCAGTTGTTTAGATCATTTATATATATGAGGAAGAGGAGTGGTCCCAGGACTGACCCTTGTGGTATGCCACAGTTTATTTTTTCCTCACTTGATATGGTTCCATTTATTGCTGTGCATTGTTTTCGGTTTTTAGGTAGCTTGTTACCCATTTTCCCGTTACTCCTGTTATTCCCATTTGGGATAGTTTGCTGATTAGGATAGTGTGGTCCACCGTGTCAAAGGCTTTGCTGAAGTCTATGAACGCTGCACCCACTAGGTTCTTTTTATTGATATTATTTGAGATATCGCTTACTAAGTTAGCAATTGTTTTAATTGTCGAGTGGAATTTTCTGAATCCACCTTGTTTACTGTTTAGTATTTTGTGTTCGATCAGGTGATACATAATGTGCCTATGCATTATTTTCTCCATTAACTTCCCAGGCAGTGGGAGTATTGAGATAGGTCTATAGTTGCCCAGGTCTTGTTTGTCCCCCCCTTTGTGGAGTGGGGTTACTTTGGCTAGCTTCCAGCAGTCTACATAGGTACCTTCTCTGAAAGATGTGTTGAATAGGCTACATAAGGCCTCTGGGATGCATCCGAATGCATCCTTCAGTACTATACTCGAGGTATATTCAATGCCTGACGGCTTATTGCAATCAACTGTTTCTATGAGATCACTTATTTCTTTTTTTGTGGTTACGCAATCCCCTATCACTACGTTTAGTTGTGGTGCTCTTGTGGCCCAGTTAGAGTTAAATTTTCTGGATAGTTTATTTCCTATGGTAGAAAAGTGTTTGTTCATTATGTTTGCTGTATCCTTGTTGCTGATTTCAATTCCCTCATTGTTGTATAAGGTAATTGTATCTTTATTTTTGTTGTTTGGGATTAGGATTTTTACGTTGTTCCAGAATTTATGCGAGTTTTACCCCATTTTTGGTCTTGAGTGATAACAAATTTCCTTTTGGCCTTCCTCACTGATTTATGGCTTCGATTTCTTGCTTTATGGTACTCTTCTATGTGATGAAGTCTCCCGCTTGCTTTAGCCACTTTACCTGCCTTATACTTGTCCATAATTGCGTTGATTAATTCTGGGGTTACCCATGGGTCCTGTTTTTTTTTTATTTTAAGTTTTTTTATTGGACAGGTAGTGTCAAGGTGACTTCTCACTTCCCCAATGATAGTGTTCCATTGGTCATTTACATCTGTGTCAGGTGTTATTGGTAATTTCACATTTTTTTCTAGGTGCGCTGCTAGTGCTTCCTTCGTGTAATTTTTGTATGATCTACCCATACGGAGAGTAGTTTTGTTTTTGGTTTTTATTTTCTTTCTAGTAATATATATCAATTCATGGTCACTAATGCCCCAGTTCCTAGTTCCTGAGGTGTGGGCATGATTTGAGTTTGTTATGATTAGGTCTATTATTGAGCTGTTTTCTCCAAGTCTGGTTAGTTCACTAATTTTTGGCTGTAATCCTCTTCCTTTGAGTAAGTTCTGTAGTGAGTGTTTGTTCTTGTTGTTTGTTTTGTAGTTTATATTGAAGTCCCCTAATAGGAATATTTCGGCTTTTGTGAGTTTTGACACATTGTCTAGCGATGCTTCAAGTTGTGTGGTGAAATCCTCAATGTCCCCATTTGGCGGTCTATATAGACGCCCTATGGCTATGTGTGCTTGTTTTTCATTTTTTATTAGTGTCCATACTAATTCAATATTTGTGTCAGATCTGTTTGCTTCTTGTAGAGTCTTATGTTCTGAGTTTAGGTTTTTTTGCTGTATATTGCAACCCCTCCACCCCTTTTTTGTATTTCTGAACTGGTCAGTGTTTTTCTATCCTCTCTCACAAGTCTGTACCCATCTATTTCTAGAAGTTGGTCACTATGTAGTTCATGAAACCATGTCTCTGACAGTGTCAGTACATCAAATTTACAGATATTTAAGTGCAGCTTAATGCTGTCAATTTTGCTGTAGGCACTTTGGCAGTTTAGATGGGCAAAATGCATGCCCCTGCCTAGTCTGCATTCAATCTCCTCAACCATGTTCTCGCGGCAGTTAGGTATGAAATAGCCTCTTGTGCTGGAGGTGGGTTACTTTTCTCTAGTGTGGATTAGAGAAGGGATTTTGTTTGTGCTCTTAATGACTAAAAGCGATTTTATTTTCAAGCTTTGTATTTATTTTCATGGTCACCTACCTTGCTTTGCTGTCAATGCTTGTGCCGCCAGTGCGTGCGAACACGTTGTTGATTCTGCGCAGCATTTGTATTTGTATAGTGGCCAGAGAGAATTTTATGTTGTTTGTCGCAATACCGATTTCGCTGTTAGTGTTTCGTCCGCCTCGTAGGCTTGGTGTATTCTGCTTTTACATAGTATATTAGCTTTATTTAAATTTATTTTATTTTATTTTATTTTTTTTACCTTTATATTGTACTTACCTCGATATCTGGCAGTTAGCCCGGATGGTGTCCCTTGTTTTTTGGAGGATTTCACCCATTTTATTTTGATAACCTGGTTTGACTGTTTCTCCTGCATCTGCATTTTGGAGGAATAGTCCTGTGCCCCAGTAGGGGCATCTCGTGCATTCCCTGAAGGCTTTCCCAGGCGCGTTCAAGATTTTCTCTTTTAGTTCATCATTTTGTGTGAATTTGGCCATTACAATGTCCTCCATCACTTTTTCATTTGTTTTTATCCAGTCTGGTGACCGCCATACTTTTTTTCCTAGCTCTTTGATGGTATATGGGTTTTCAGATGCTTCAATGAGCCGCATGACATCGAATTTATTGTGGTATTTAGCCATTACTGAGCAGTAGTACTGTTCAGCAGAGTTGTAGATTTTGCCATCTTTTCCCTTTATTTTGCATTTGAAAAGGTTGCTGTAGGGGGCGTTGTGACCCTGGAAGGAAATACCCCAGCTGTGTTCTCTTGTCGCCGCAGGCTCCGGGTTTATTCCTTCAACCTCTATGTTCTCAAATTCCGTCGGTTTGTATATTATTCCTTCTATTTCGAAGTTTTTTCCTCTCATTCTGGCTGTGGTTTTGTCATTCTTTTCCCTGGCCAGTGTGTACATTTGCTGTACCGTCTTTTCGTCAAACATCTCCTTTTCGGTCCTGTCTGGCCTGAGTGTGACATTCTTTAGATCTTGCTCATTGTTCAGTTTTTGCTTGTTTCTGAACAGTTCCCTTTTTTGGCTTTCCTTTTCTAGGTGGATTTTTATCCCTCTCGGCCTGGGCTCCTTTGGCTGCTCTTTAGTGTTGTCATTGGGGTTTGCCTCATGACTTTCCTTGGTCGATTCACCGGATTCGTCGCTTTGTTTGTTTGGTCCGTCATTTGTTGTTCTTTTCCTGTCCTTTTTTCCCAGTCTGTAGGCTTTTTTTACTACTGTCCAATCGAAAGAGCATTCAGCTTTTTTTAGTAGGTTTGAGATCGTGCTTTCCATGGACTCACCTTCTTTTTCGGGGATGCCCTGTACGATTATGTTTAGTTTTTTGTTTTCCACTGCTGTTTGCTGTAGAGTTTCCACTGCTGTTTGTGGTAGAGTATTTTTTCCATTTGTTGTTGTGTTGCAACATCTTTTGGGTTCATCTTTCTTGTTTTGTGCTTCATCACTTCTGTTTTTGTAGTTTGCCTTGTACCAAGCACATTCCAGTGTTAGACTGTTGTATGCTGTCTGTAGGTTGTTAAGTTCTTTTTTGAGGCTTTGGATCGTGTCCTTGGGTATTTCAACATTTATTTCAGCATTCTCCGTGCTAGCATTTTCCGTGTCTGACCTGGTGTCATCTTCCGGTTTCGATTTGTGTGGTTTTGTCTTAGCCTGGTTTATTTCATCTTTTATCCAGTCTTTGATTATCTTTGTGATGTTTTCTCCTAGAATTGCAGTTATGACTTTTCCTTCGAAGTCATTTCCGTTTTGGGGGTTTGTCATTTTGTTGTCAGTTTTAATATTAGGTATGTGACAAAAAATATCAGTTAATAGATTCCAATCATAAAATATATCACTGCAAAGGAAAGTCCTTTCCAATGATACCTAAATCATAGTGCTTAGGGCCTATGCCTTTGTGCACTTTCCTAGCAAGAATAGGCCAATGCTGGCTGGGGTGTTTTGGGGTGTTTTTTTTAACGGTCAGGGCTACCCGTCCTGATATGACCTTAGATGCCGCCAGGACGCAAAACAGCAACAACCAAACAAACCTGCTGTATTTTCGTCCGCCGATCGATCGACGATGCTTTCTATTTGTTAGATCAAAGATTTACCCTTGGTTTAAAAAAAAAATTTAAAAAAAATTCCGACACGTTTTTTGTTCGGATTTCCTCCTTATTATCCTAGTAATTACATTAGTAATCACACCTACACATACATCAATAGTAATTGTTGGCGCAGGGCCATGAAATCGACACAGTTGAATACGACGTGTAACATCGCACATGTGCGTGTCCACAGTCACTATAGTGTCAGTGTCACATCCGCGTGAAATGTCCAAGTTACTTGCGAATAAGAACACTACCGTAGTGCAGTTTCCTTCTTATTATCCTAGCAATGTATTTTGTTGTCAGTGTTAGTTCTCTATAGCGGCTGTCATAATTTTTTAACGGTCGGGCAAACCTGTTGTATTTAGTGCTGGTGAGTGATAATAGGGAATTCTATCAGTTCACTCAATTCACAGCGGTTTTAGAGTTATTAATACATTAGTAATCACACATACACATACATCAATATCGTGTTAATCCGCAAAGCCGCTTACAAGACATGCCCTGCGCATGCCTCCCCAGCATTGCGGCTCTCAAACCGAAATGTAGATGTTCGGACCGGTCGGGTGATGGTGTGGGTGTATGGGTGTGTCTCTGGGGGGCGGGGGGTGAGGGTGTGTGTATGGGCTAGTGCGTGGTTGAGGGTGTGTGTATGGGCTAGTGTGTGGGTGAGGGTGTGTGGGTGGGTGGGTGTGGGTGGGGCTGTGGGTGTGTGTGTGGGTTGGTGTGTATATGTGTGTGTGTGGGTGAGGGTGTGTGTGGATTAGTGTGTGGGTGTGGCTGGGTGTGTGGGTGGGGCTGTGTGTGTATGGGTGTGGGTGTGTGTGGGTTGGTGTGTGGTGTAGGGGTGGGGCGTGCAGGGGTGAGGGTGTGTCTGTTGATGGGTGTGAGGGTGTGGGTTGATGTGGGTGTGGTTGAGGGTGTGGGTGAGGGTGAGGGTGAGTGTGGATGGGTGGGTGTGGGGGTGAGGATGTGGGTTGATGTGGATGTGGGCGAGGGTGTGGGGGTAGGAGTGGGGTGTAAGGGTGAGGGCGCGTGGGTGTGGGTGAGGATGTGGGTGTGGGTGGTGGTGTGGGTGATGGTGTTGGTGAGGGTGTGAGTGTGGGTCACAGTGTGGGTGTGTGTGGGTGAGGGTGTGGGTGTGTGAGGGTGTTGGTGTGTGAGGGTGTGGGTGTGGTTGTGAGCGTGGGCATGGCGTGGACGTGGGCATGGGTGAGGGTGAGGGTGTGGGTGTGGGTGAGGGTGTTGGGTGTGGTGAGGGTGTGGGTGTGTGAGGGTGTGGGTGGTGGTGTGGGGGTGTGGGTGGGGGTGTGGGTGAGGGTGTGGATGTGGGTGTGTGAGGGTGTGTGAGGGTGTGGGTGTGCATATGGGTGTGGGTGTGGGTGTAGGTGTTGGTGAAGGTGAGGGTGTGAGTGTGGCTATGGGTGTGGGTGTTCGTTTGGGTGTATGGGTGTCTCTCGGGTGAGGGTGTGGGTGTGGGTGTGGGTGTGGGTAGGGGTGAGGGTGAGTGTGGATGGGTGGATGTGGGGGTGAGGGTGTGGGTTGATGTGAATGTGGGTGAAGGTGTGGGTGTGTGGGTGGGGGTAGGAGTGGGGGTGTAAGCGTGAGGGTGTGTGTGTGGGTGAGTGGTGGTGTGAGGGTTTGGGTTGATGTAGGTGCGGGTGAGGGTGTGGGTGTGGGTGAAGGTGACGGTGTGGGTGTGGGCGTGGGTGTGGTTATGGGTATGGGTGTGTGAGGGTGTAGATGCGGGTGAAGGTGTGCATGTGGGAGTAGGTGTGGGTGAAGGTGTGGGTGAGGGTCTGGGTATGGGTGTGTGAGGGTGTAGCTGTGGGTGAGGGTGTGGGCGTGGGCGTGGGCATGTCTGTGGGAGTTGGTGAGGGTGTGGGTGTGGTTGAGCGTGTGGGTGTGGGCGTGGGTGAGGGTGTGGGTGAGGGGGGTGTATAGGTTTGTGGGTGTGGGTGTGTGGGTGTGTGGGTGAAGGTGTGGGATTGTCTGAGGGTGTCTGTGAGGGTGTAGGTGTGTGAGGGTGTGGGTGTGCATGTGGGTGAAGGCGTAGGTGTGGGTGAAGGTGAGTGTGTGAATGTGGGCATGGGTGTGGATGTGAGTGTGGGTGTGGGTGTTGCTGTGGGTGTATGGGTGTGTCTCTGGGGTGAGGGTGTGGGTGTGGGTGAGGGTTTGGGAGTGGGTGTGGGTGAGGGTGAGGGTGTGGGTGTGGGTGTGGTGAGGGGGTGGGTGTGGGCCTGGGTGAGGGTGTGGGCCTGGGTGAGGGTGTGGGGGTGTGGGTGTTGGTGTGGGTGAGGGTGCGTGTGTGTGTGGGTGAGGATGTGCATGTGGGTCAGGGTGTGTGAGGGTGTGGGTGTGTGGGTGGGTATGGGTGAGGGTGTGGTTGAGGGTGTGTGGGTGTGGGTGAGGGTGTGGGTGAGGGTGGACGATTCGATCGGAGCACACTTTACTAAATGTCTAAGGGGACGCCCCTAATTCTGACGTCACAAAGGTCCTTTTCTTCTGTATCTGTGCTAATTGATGTTGTCTGTAGATGCGCTGAACATTGCAAATCAATCCTTTGAACACAATCATCTAAAGGGCCGTCCATAGTTGTCAACATTTTCAAGGTATTACAGATAGTATTACTTTTCTAGACACACCCCCGCCCCCTATGTAGACATCAACATTTTACTACAAACCCAGATGGGGTGGCCGAATGAGTTGAGTATCTGCCTCCCATTTTGGTAGGTCAGGGGATTCAAACCCTTGGGTTTGAACATCTTTTACTACCTAGCCAGGGGCCAAATGTATGAACAACTTTTTATCAGCTCCGATGTTAAGGGCGGCCAGTGGGTTAGCTAACGTTGGTGTTGGAATATGTGTCACGGGAAATGTATGTGGCCAAAGCATGGCGGAGTTAGCTAACCAATGCATTATTTATAGATTTGGGAAATCCCTCTGAGCCTGTTGCCGGCGAGCACTGCTATTTGACAATATCACCGCTGTTGCGGTGGCGGTGGGGGCGGCGGCGGCGTTAATATCGGTTTGATTTTAGGGGTAATTTAATGAAATTTAATGATTTGAGTATGTAATTCTGTTAAATATGATCGCATTGAAAAGATTTGGCCCTAATCGGTCCCTAACACTGCCGGGCACCAGTGAGCCTTGTTATTGCTGAGCTTGTTGCCGGCGAGCACCGCTATTTCACAATATCGCATTAATATTGGTTCGATTATTGGTTTAATTTGACCAAAATTCGGCGGCGGCATTAATATCGCTTTGATTTTAGGGTTAATTTGATGAAATTTCACTTATTGCGTATGTAATTCTGTTAAATATGATTGGATTGAATAGATTTGGCTCTAATATATCGCCGCCAATGCGGCAGCGGCGGTGGGTGGTGGCAGGCAGTGGCGGCGATTCGTTTAGTTTACATTCGGCGATTCGACAATATTAATATCGCCGCCGATGTAGCGGCAGCATTAATATCGGTTCGATTTTAGGGTTAATTTAATGAAATTTCACGTTTTGAGTATGTACTTCTGTTAAATATGATAGCATTGAATAGATTGGGGCCTAATCGGTCCCTAACACCGATGGTAAACTTGATATGGCTTGGGGTTAGCGAAGATGACGTTAAACTCGCGGAGTTTCCCTAACCCACCCACATACATACCGACTTTTCGCCGCTAAACCAGAAATCCCATCCAAACCCAGTTTTGGCATGCCAACACCGACACATACATCTGGCCCCTGGTGTTCCTCATTACTATGATAGGTCAAGGAAGGGTGGAATGAGGAAGACCAATTGTCTGCGATTAAATATTCCCCTGCTTAATCAACGATTGTACTATCATGGGGGTGATGAAAGTGGGAAATATTATGCCTACTGTAGGATTCGAACCCACACATCTGATCATTACTTGGCTAGTGTGCTAACCATTACACTACCTAGGCTCTCTGGTGCAACCACTCTATCCACACCTACCTCTATATGTGGCTTATATATATAATTTTTTTTTTTAATGTTGTAAAGGGCTAGAATTTGACCTCAATGAACGGAAGGTTATTGAATCAATATTTTAAAGCTGCATAGTCCGATGAAATATAAAATTTTCAAAACCAAACCAATTATCTAGATTTGATTTTACATATCTAACTTAGATACTGATGCATTTATTAAGTATTTGTTTCTGCGTAGAAGGCAATACTGAGTCAATTTAACAGAACCTGTTACTGCAGAAGTCTATGGTAGGTCAGAGTTTTGGCAAGCTTGCCAAAACTAATTTTCCATGTTTGCACTCAAAATATCTAAAACGTTTACCATTTAAAACAAAAGTAACTTTGAACTAATGTAAAGTAGATACTAGTGATCGATCTAATATATTTATCTCAGAAAAAATACAGAAATTCAAAACCATCGGACGGTGCAACTTTAAAGTTGCATAGTCCGATAAAAGCATCACATTTTTTAAAGCAAAACATGTATTTAGTTTTGCACCTGCATATGCAACTAGATACTAGTCCACTTATTAGTATGTGTTGCTAGATATAAGGGTATATTACACCAATGTAATTCAGCATGTCACTACTGAAGTCTATGAGGTGAGAGTTTCGGTAAGCATATTTACGCTTCAAATATTTCCAAAGTTAGCCATTTTTAATCGAAGTAACTTCAAGCTAATGTAAAGTAGATAATAACATCCCGCGTACGATATTTATCCCGGATAAATGATAGAAACTCAAAACCTTCAGACTATGCAACTTTTTTTGTCTTAATATTGTGTTAATACTTAGTCCAATGAATGAAATATTTACCAAAGGGGATACAAGAAACTAGATGCATGCTCACTGCAAAGATATTATTCCGCTCGGGAAGATCATTATTGATCCGAGAGTATGAGGTTGATGTCTCCATCGCATTGCAAACACAAAATGTCGCCGATTTATTTGATAATGACCACACCCGCCATTGTTCGACGTTGTGTAAGGTGTCAATACACTATATCCAGTGTCGGCTCGGTCATGGCGCGTGTTTGCGTAGTGTTCACGCCAGGCTCTGTGGAGAGACAGCAGGGTGATGGGTGGTGGGTGGTGGGTGGTGGGTGCAGGTGGGTGGTTGGGTGGTGGGTGGTGGATGGGTGGGTGGCTTGGGGGTCGGTGGCGGCAGTGGGTGGTGGGTGCGAGGTGTTGGGTGGTGTTGGGTGGTGGGTCTAAGGTGGTGGGTGGTGGTGGGTGGTGACGGGCAGTGGGGTGGTGGGTGCGAAGTGTTGGGTGGTGGTGGGTGGGTGGTGGGTCTAAGGTGGTGGGTGGTGGGTGGTGGTGGGTGGTGGGTGGTGGGTGGGGTGAGTGGTGGTGGGTGGTGGGTGGTGGTTAGTGGTGGGTGGTGGGTGCAAGATGGTGGGGTGGTGGGTGCAAGGTGGTTGGTGATGGGTGGTGGTCGGTGGGTGGTGGGTGTTGGTCCAGGGTGGTGGTTGGTGGTTGGTGGTGGGTGGTGGATGATGGGTGGTGGGCGGTGGGTGGCGGGTGGTGGTCAGTGGGTGGTGGGTGTGGGTGCAGGGTGGTCGGTAGTGGATGGTTGGTTGTGGGTAGTGTGTGGTGGTGGGTGCAGGATGGTGGTTGTTGGATGGTGGGTGAAGGGTGATGGGTGGTGGATGGTGGGTGGTTGGTGGGTGGTGGATGCACGGTGATGGTTGGTGGGTGGTGGGTGGTGGGTGGTGGGTGTGGGGTGATGGATGGTGGGTGATGGGTGGTGGGTAGTGTGTGGTGGTGGGGGTGGGGGTGCAGGGTGGTGGGTGGTGGGTGCAAGGTGGTGGGGTGGTGCATGCAGGGTGGTGGATGGTAGGTGTGGATGATGGCCGGTGGGTGGTGACGGTGGGTGTGGGTGCAGATTGGTGGGTGGTGGGTGGTGGGTTGGTGGGTGGTGGGTGGTGGGTGGTGGAGTGCTGGGTGTAGAGTGCTGGGTGCTGGGTGGTCGATGGTGACCGGTGGGTGGTGGGTGCAGAGTGGTGGGTGGTGGGTGGTGGGTGGTGGGTGCAGGGTGGTAGTTGCAGGTTGGTGGGTACAGAGTGGTGGGTGCAGGGTTGTAGGTGCAGGTTGGTGGGTGCAGGGTGGTGGGTGGTGGGTGGTGGCCGGTGGGTGCTGGGTGCAGTGTGGTGGGTGGTGGGTGGTGGGTGGTGGGTGGTGGGTGGTAGGTGCAGGTTGGTGGGTGCAGGTTGGTGGGTGCAGGGTGATGGATGGTGGCCGGTGGGTGGTGGGTGCAGAGTGGTGGGTGGTGGCCGGTGGGTGGTGGGTGCAGAGTGCAGGGTGGTGGGTGATGGATGGTGGGTGATGGATGGTGGCCGGTGGGTGGTGGGTGCGGAGTGGTGGGTGCTGGGTGCTGGGACGCGCAAGGCCACCAAAGCCACCTCCGCACCGGACGCCATGGCCGAACTGGTTAGAGCGCATGATTCCAGTGCGGAAGGTCAGGAGTTTGAATTGAAAGCTGACCGAGTCAAACCAATGACTTACAAAATTGATACTTGTCGCTACCTAGCCTGGCGGTCGGCATTACTAATACTAGGATAGGGGAAGGACTGGTTGGTTGGTTGTTGGACTTTTACGTCCTAGCAACATCTCAGGTCATATCAGGACGGGTACCACCTTGTGACAGTGCGGGGAGATCGGGGGATACAAACCCATCGGTTCGTGGGTTCGAACCCTGGTTGAGTCAAACCAATGACTTAAAAATGTATACTTGTCACTTCCTAGCCAGGCGCTCGGTATTATTAGGATAGGGCAAGGACTGATTGGCTCAGTGGCAGGATAATGTGACTGAGTGGGAAATCAGGTCATGATCCTGTCGGCCTGGTCTCCCAGTGGGACAGCACTATAAAGTCACCATGTTTGTGCACTGTCACACATCGATACCCGTCCTGATATAACCTTAGATGTCGCTAGGACGTAAAACAACAACAAACTTACAAACGTGTGGCAGTGCGAACTCATGGCGACTTTATAGTGCTGCCCCACTGGGAAATCAGGCCGCCAGCACCATGACCCGATTCCCCACTTAGTCAAATTATCCTGACACTGAGCTAACCAGTCCTTGCCCTGTCCTAATAATACCGAGCACCTGGCTAGGAAGCGACAATTATCAATTTTAAAGTCTTTGGTTTGGTTCGACCAGGGTTCGAACTCATGGGTTCGAGTAGCGGGGGTAAGTGTTACAAGTCGGTACCCGTCCGGATATGGCCTTAGATGTTACCAGGACGTAAAACTCCATTAACCAACCAATCCTCCAGCTACCCCATTTCTATCCTGTGTATGTTTTATGCGAACAATAAAGTGTTGAGAATTCTTAACTGCCCTCAACTGACATGATGACTTGGATTGTTACTAGTGTGGCACGTAAGAGTAATGACTTTGCTGATATTGAATATTCGACGATGTGCTAGTAAAACAAGATGTATATCTCCGACGTAAGCGTGTACTTTCCCTCGAGCGTCAATATATACACCAATTTATGGCTCCGAAATTATCGCAGAGCGGTCGCGAAATTGATGGGTCCCAGCGAAGTGAAACGGGGGGAAATTAACCGCATGAAGTGTCACAAAATGACAGAATTGTACCGAAACATGAATCAACGAGATGTGGATATATGAACGAGTTGGACCCGAACGGCATGACTAAAGCCTCAAGAAGATCCCATATATATCAGTATAACCCCGTTAAACCAAACTTGAAGGGACCCTAGAAATTTGTTTGTATTAACCGATCATTGGTTTAACCGAGCTTTGACTTTGACTTTGACTTGGCTTTGGCAAAAACTTTGGTGCATTATGAATGTAATATACTATGTATGTGGACACTATGATTATTGTTTTTTATGCATATACAGTTTAACCCCATTAAACCAAGCTCGGTTAAATCAAACGATCGGTTAATCCAAACTTTTTTCGGCGACCCATCAAAATACTACCATTTATCATATAAAAAAGTCTCAGACGACATTAAAACCACATGAAAGTTTGGTTTAACTGTACCGGAAGTGGGCTGGGGCCGACAATTTTGTTTGGATTAACCGATACTTTGGATTAACCGACTTTGGTTTAACCAACTTTTTTATATGATAAATGGTAGTATTTTGCCAGGCCGCCGAAAAAAGTTTGGATTAACCAATTGTTTGGTTTTATCCCAGCTTGGTTTAATGGGGTTGTACTATAGTTATATATATATAGTTATATTATTATAGTCATAGTTACACACTAGTTATATATAGTTGAGTTTATTCTTTGGCAGGAGAATAATTATATATGCCCTACCGAAAAAGTTTTTAAAATGAGCAGAGTGACAGTTGGCTCACAGTGTAGAGGAGGCGGGGAGGAGAGAATGCCAGCTCCGCAGTGAATAACATGGAAGTTAAGGTGGTTAGAGAGAAACATTAAGGGGATGTCGTTATTTATATCCACATAATAAATTATATAGTACATAATAGTTATATCTAGTTATATGTGACATGTAACGCATTATACGAGTATAAATTATAGGGGACCATCTACTGTATTGTTATTATTCCTCAATGGACGTGGTGGAGTTAGTTATGGGGGGGTTCGTGACCTAGCGGTCACTGGCTGCAGGACTGCAGCATTGTTAAACGGCGCCATTAAAACCGCCTGTTTTTGGTAGTTTTTGTTTTGGGGTCCCTTTTCCTCCTTCGTTCTTGCAGCTCTTCTACTTGTGGGGTGGTAGGGGGGGTCACGGGGAGCTCTTTTCAGCATCAGTGTGGTGGTGGCATGGTGCGGCGGTGGCCCGGCAGGTTGCAACATGTTCTTGGGGCCCACGGTCCTGTACCTCGACCGGAGAGCAAAGCAGGATCCGGTGAAGCGGGAACCGATGTTGTAGGCACGGAGGTCGAGGCTATCACACCCGGTGTATCCGGGACCGAACGGGGCTCCTGGGGTAGGTGCAGTGTCCAATGGGACCTCATGGGGCTCCCTGGTAGGACCTCACAGGGCTCCCTGACGGGACCTCAAGGGGCTCCCCAATGGGGCCTTACGGGACCACCTGCTGGGACCTAGCGGGGCTCCCTGATGGGACCTCACAGGGTTCCCTGACTGGGACCTCATTCACACACATATATACACACATATATATACAGAGAAAGAGAGAGGGGGAGAGACAGACAGACATACATGATGGTGATTTCTGTTATTTTGGTTCCTCGACACGTCTATATATATATATTTCTTTTTTTTTTAAAGGTAAATAGCTTAATTCTCTGAATTCTTCTTTTTTCAATGCCGAGGTGCTGGTTTTTGGACCGTGTATAATGTCTGATATTTACACAAAGTACACATAATCTTTTCAATTCATATGTTTCGCATGCAATTCAGATAGATAATGCTTGTTGGTTGTGTTATATATATGATATAGATAGATAATGTTTGTTGGTTGTGTTATATATGTATATAATATAGATAGATACTGTTTGTGGGTTGTTATATATATATATATATATATAATATAGATAGATAATGTCTGTTGGTTGTGTTATGTATATGTATATATATATATATATATCAATTCAGGTAAGCACTACTTTGTGTTATATATATATGATATAGATGTTTGTTGGTTTTGTTATATATACGTATATATATCAATTCTGGTAAGCAATACTTCTAAGCTACTATACATAAATAGACATGTATAAATGTGTATAGGTATACTTAAAATGTATGTGATATATAATGCATTATGCGACTGTAAAGGTGCGGAAGGGAATTATTTGTTATTATATATATACTAGCTTTAACATAGGCTGCACGTGGATTAAAGCGAGGCTCCGCATCAATCCCTGGACCAATATTGTGTTAAGGCAATCACAATGACAGTCTGGTCGAAGTGACAAAAGTTAGTAAAAACCATCAAGATTAACATGGAATTCACATTTCTTTTTGAAATTCAAAATTAATATTAAATGTGTATGTTAGGCACAAAAACATGCTATGAACAACTCATACATGGCAAAGCATGAGTGGAGTACGATGATGCTCATTGGCAGTGCCAATTAACAGAGGAATAGTGATCAGAACGACCCTAAAACTTAACCACCGTTCGGTATTATATATAGGCCCTAATTATTTACCGATTATTCTATGTTCTGTCTCAACGCCCCCCCGCCACCTCACCATTCTATCATAACGTGGGAACCAAATATGTGGTGCCCAGTTTCAGACAATTACCCATGTCTTATTAGGCTGACATTTGTAAACTACCATACTCTAGTTTGGAGTAGTATTCATTGTAAATGGCTGTGTTTGGAGATATTTGATGTAAAAGCTTGCAAAATAACGTTTGGTGTGAACATCAACATGCTGGACGCCATATGCCCCGTTTGTCCGTTTGCAGCGTAGCGCACGTGCAACAGAAATGAGCTACACTGGCGCCTTCAGAATGCTAGAGGTCATAAGAGCGTGAACGTCAGCAGAGTAGTGCAGGAGCACCGAAATGAGGACTACACTGGCCTTGAGAGTACCACTACCTTATGCTGCAGTCACACTACGACGCTTCTCGCCGGCGACCTGGCGACGTGTGGTGTTTTTGGGCGAAAATGGGTGAAATATCGAGACACGCTGGGGGCGCGTTATGCGCGCGTTGGTACACGTCGGTTCAGTATCCTTGACGTTGATGGTCGGCGGACAACGTCGGTGCGCGTTGCCGGTCGCCCAAGGTTTTAAGCATGTCAAAAAAAAACAACGACCGGCAGCGCGCGCAAATATATGGGTAAGGACGTTAGGAGGACGTTAGGCGGACGTCGACACACATTACAAGCGCATTGGAGGGACGTTGCTCACACATTGCTCTGTGTGTGTCTCTGTGTGTGTCTCTGTGTGTGTCTCTGTGTCTCTATGTGTGTGTCTGTGTCTCTGTGTGTGTCTTTGTGTCTGTGTGTGTATGTCTCTGTGTCTGTGTGTGTGTCTCTGTGTGTCTGTGTCTGTGTCTCTGTGTGTGTCTCTGTTTGTGTCTCTGTCTCTGTGTCTGGGCCTCTGTCTGTGTCTCTGTCTGCGTCTCTGTGTCTGTCTCTGTATGTGTCTCTGTCTGTGTCTCTGTCTGTGTCTGTGTGTGTCTCTGTGTGTCTGTGTCTCTGTCTGTGTCTCTGTCTGTGTCTCTGTCTCTGTGTCTGTGTCTCTGTCTGTGTCTCTGTCTGTGTGTGTGTCTCTGTGTGTCTGTGTCTCTGTCTGTGTCTCTGTATGTGTCTCTGTCTGTGTCTCTGTCTGTGTCTGTGTGTGTGTGTCTCTGTGTTTCTGTGTCTCTGACTGTGTCTCTGTCTGTGTCTATGTATCTGTCTCTGTATGTGTCTCTGAATATGTCTGTGTCTGTGTCTCTGTCTGTGTGTCTGTGTCTGTGTCTCTGTGTCTGTGTGTATTTGTGTCTGTGTGTGTGTCTCTGTGTATGTGTGTGTCTATGTGTGTCTAGGTGTGTCTGTGTGTGTCTGTCTGTGTGTCTCAGAGAGAGAGAGAGACAGAAGCACAGAGACAGACACAGACAGACACAGACACAGACAGATGGAGACACAGACAGAGACACAGACAGAGACACAGACAGAGCCACAGACAGAGACACAGACAGAGCCACAGACAGAGACACAGACACAGACACAGAGACACATACAGAGACACAGACAGCGACACATACAGAGACACAAACCGATACACAGACAGAGACACAGACAGAGACACAGACAGATACACAGACAGAGACACAGACAGAGACACAGACAGAGACACACACACATACAAACACAGACACACAGAGACACAGAGACACACACACAGAGACACATACAGAGACACAGACAGAGACACAGACACAGAGAGAACGCACCGATATACGTTACCACAACGTTGGCCGCGCGCTAATAACAAGCTACTGACACGCTGTACCAGTGTCCAATTTACCCATATTTCCCCTAAAAGTTTAACGTTTCTCGATGCTTTAATTTGATTTTCAACGCTGACGGGTCGCCGGTGAGAAGCGTCGTAGTATGACTGCACCATTAGTGAGGATCAATTCTAGGTAAGTGTCTTGGTTTAGAAAATATATGTTTTCATCGGATTATGCAGCTTTAGAGTTGCTTTTTCTGATGGTTTTGAGTTTCTCTCCCTTTTCTGAGATAAATATATTAAATTAATTGCTATTTTCTATCTTGCTTTAGTGTGAAATAACTTTTATTTTAAATGGCTAACTTTTGAGATATTTGAAGTGCAAACAAGTCAAATTAGTTTTGGCGAACACGTTAACCCTCTGACACCATATACAGTATAACCCCGTTAAACCAAACTTGAAGGGACCCTAGAAATTTGTTTGGGTTAACCGATCATTGGTTTAACCGAGCTTTGGCTTTGACTTTGACTTTCAGTAAGCATGTATTGCACATATAATATACAATGCATGTGGACACTTTGATTATTCTTTTTTATGTATATATACTATAACCCCGTTAAACCAAGCTCAGTTAAACCAAACAATCGGTTAATCCAAACATTTTTCGGCGGCCCGGCAAAATACTACCTTTTATCATATAAAAAAGTTGGTGGGGTCTCAGATGACCTAATAACCACATTAAAGTTTGGTTTAACCATACCGGAAGTGGCCTGGGGTCCGAGAATTTTGTTTGGATTAATCGATAATTTGGATTAACCGACTTTGGTTTAACCAACTTTTTTATATGATAAATGGTAATATTTTACCGGGCCACCGAAAAAAGTTTGGATAAACCAATCGTTTGGTTTAACCAAGCTTGGTTTAACGGAGTTATATTGGTAGGATACTTCTACAGTAGTTGGTTCTATTAAATTGACTCAGTGTTGTTCCCTTCTATGTGGCAACATATATGCTCAATAAGTGCATCAGTATCTAAGTTAGATATGTCGAATCAATTCTAGATAATTGTTTTGGTTTTGAAAATGTGATGTTTTTATCGGACTATGCAGCTTTAAGGAGGACAGTTGAGAAGCCTTGCTGTCCCGGCTATGTGTTGGAGAGGCACAATTTTATATGGGGTCGTCCAACGTTGTCATTATTTTCACGGTCGTACAAAGTGTGCAGCTGGGGGAGGGGGGCTGTCAGTAAAGTACAACTTTTATCGTTTAAGCGCCTGTCACATGTTACCGGATTGAGCAACAGACATAAACGGACAAATAATTGTCTAGTCCGGTGGTGTTCGGTACCGAAATGTGTTGAAATATTGCGCTTTCAATGGACAAGGAATGTACATTAATGAATAGCCACTGGACGATTACCGGACAATAACCGGATAACAACGGACAAGCATCTGTCAACCGACAGGCAAAAACCGACTGTCAAACGGTCGGACCGAACATCAAACGGATACGTACGGACTGTTAACGGACGCGCCGAAAACATATACAAAACCGATGGACCGAATTCCCGCAACACCGTCAACGGACTCTGCAGGAAGCAAACCGGAGACGTAACAGATGGGTACCGGACATGAACCAGACAGAACGGACTAAGCGGACTTAAAACGGACACCAACCATACACGTCAGTCCGGCGGTGTCCGATACAAGTTTGTGCATGTTCAAAACTTGACACCGTACACACCGGACACCACCGGACAGAAAACGGACACGCCGGATGAGTACCGTATATGAAACGGACATTGACGTATTTCACCGGACAGTGTCTGTTTTCTGTCCGGTACCCCGATCCGGTAAGGTATGACGGAGCCTTTAGTAAAAATCTTATTTTTGTCAGCAATTTTTGTTGGCGACTTTTATTGTGCTGCCCCACCGGGAGACCAGGCCGCCCGTACCATGACCTGATATCCCACCCTGACACCGCGCTAACCAGTCCTTTTCCTATCCTACTAATGCCGAGCGCCAGGATAGGTGGCGATAATTATCAATTCATGAATCATTGGTTTCACTCGACCGAGAATCGAACTGTCTCCAGAACGGGAAGCCTGCGCTCTACCGATTCGGCCACCACTTCTGGTGTGGTAACGGGTTGTTGTGAGGTGGGATGGTGTCGGTCTTACACAAGTGGTCGCAGTTTAAATGTCAAGTGCCGGCCCACCTATAGATGGATGTTTGAAATATGGCGCGCAGAAAAGGTGTGTGTCGGGGTATCAGGTGTGTGGAGGTGTGTGTGGGGTTGGAGGTGTGGTGCGTGTGTGTGGTGTGGTGGGGTGTGGAGGTGTGTGTACGTGGAGGTGTGTGGATGTGTGTGTATGTGGAAGTGTGTACAGGTGTGTGGGGGGAGGTGTATGGGCGGGTGGTGGTGGAGGTGTTTGGAGGTGTGTGAGTCTGGAAGTGTGTGGAGTGTCAAGTGCCGGCCCACCTATAGATGGATGTTTGAAATATGGCCGCACAGAAAAGGTGTGTGTGGGGGTATCAGGTGTGTGGAGGTGTGTGTGGGGTTGGAGGTGTGGTGCGTGTGTGTGGTGTGGTGGGGTGTGGAGGTGTGTGTACATGGATGTGTGTGGATGTGTGTGTATGTGGAAGTGTGTAGAGGTGTGATGGGGGAGGTGTGTGGAGGTGGGTGTGGGGTTATGAGGTGTGTGGGGGTGGAGGTGTGGGGTGTGTGTGGGGGGGTGGAGGTGTGTGTATGTGGAGGTGTGTGGATGTGTGTGTATGTGGAAGTGTGTAGAGGTGTGAAGGGGGAGGTGTGTGAAGGTGTGTGTGTGGGTATGCGGTGTGGGAGTGGGGTGGAGGTGTGTGTGGGGTGTGGGGGTGGGTGGGGGTGGAGGTGTTTGGAGGTGTGTGAGTCTGGAAGTGTGTGGAGTGTCAAGTGCCGGCCCACCTATAGATGGATGTTTGAAATATGGCCGCACAGAAAAGGTGTGTGTGGGGGTGTCAGGTGTGTGGAGGTGTGTGTGGGGTTGGAGGTGTGGGGTGTGTGTGTAGAGTGGTGGGGTGTGAAGGTGTGTATATGTGGAGGTGTGTGGATGTGTGTGTATGTGGAAGTGTGTAGAGGTGTGTAGGGGGAGGTGTGTGGAGGTGTGTGTGTGGGTATGCGGTGTGGGAGTGGGGTGGAGGTGTGTGTGGGTGGAGGTGTGGGTGTGGGTGGAGGTGTTTGGAGGCGTGTGGGGGGGTGGAGTTGTGTGGAGGTGTGTGAGCCTGGAAGTGTGTGGAGGTGTTTGGAGGTGTGGGTGTGGGTGTGTGGAGGTGTGTGTGTGGGGGTTGGAGGTGTGGTGTGTGTGTGGTGTGGTGGGGTGTGGATGTGTGTGTATGTGGAAGTGTGTAGAGGTGTGTAGGGGGAGGTGTGTGGAGGTGTTTGTGGGGTATGAGGTATGTGTGGGGGTGGAGGTGTGTGGGGTGTGTGGGTGGGGGTGTTTGGAGGCTTCTAGGGGTGGAGTTGTGTGGAGGTGTGTGAGTCTGGAAGTGTGTGGAGGTGTTTGGAGGTGTGTGGGTGTAGGTATGTGTGTGGAGGTGGTGTATGGAGGTGTGTGGGGGTGGAGGTGTGTGAGGTGTGTGGGGTGGATGTGTGTGGAAGTGTGTAGGAGTGGTGGAGGTATGTGTCTGGGGGTGTAGGTCTTTGGAGGTGTGTGGAGATGTGTGTGTGTGTGGATGTGTGTGGGGGTGGATGTGTGTTGAGGTGTGTGGAGGTGTGTGTGTGGATGGTGATACATGACAAACTTTAACAAATCACCCACGACAGCTAACTGGGGCAATATTAAGTGTTTATAACACATTTCTACTGAGCTCTACACAATATTCACAACGCATGCGACATCTGACGGTGACGACGAACACTATGTTCGACGTCACCGCATCGCATACAAAAGCTATGGAAATAATTAACTTTCAAATGCATGTATGTCAGTCAAATTTTGGGATATTTTGAAAATTCCACAAGTATATTGCTTTTGGGTCATTGGAGCTTCCAGGAAAAATAAATTGTCATGTTTGGATCCTTTTGAAAATTTTAGGAGGGTACCTAACTAGTCAGTCACTATTAATACACAATATTCACAAGGCATGCGACATCTGACGGCGATGGCGAACACTACGGTTGTGGGACCATTGCCACAGCGCATGCGTGTGAATATCGTGTATTGCCCCCATTTTGTTTTAAAGTTGCATCACACGTCTATGAATGTAACGTCATATGACCGGAAGATCAGTGCCTCGGCGCTGAAAAAATACCTATATTAGGTGAATAAAATTATCATTTACCCCCCCCCCCCCTGGCCCCCTAAATATATGTAGTGGTCTGCACTGACCTCTCAGGCAAGGAGCCACATAGAGAGGTAGGCGTGGGTAGTGTGTTGATATCAGGGAGCCTAGGTGGTGTAATGGTTAGCACACTGGCCCGGAATGCAAAGAGATGTGGGTTCGAGTCCCGCTCTAGGCACAATATTTCCCATTTTCATCACCCCCACGACACTGGTTGCCGTGACCATGATCCTGTACAAGCTATGTGTTGTATAGTTGTTGAACCTACCCTGTGTATGTAACTGCGTTGCATTGCCTGTATGTAATTGTAAGCAATTAAAAGACTTACAATTCCAGGGGGACGAGTGTAGTGGTCTGCACTGACCTCTCAGGCAAGGAGCCACATAGACAGGTAGGCATGGGTAGTGTGTTGATATCAGGGAGCCTAGGTGGTGTAATGGCTAGCACACTGGCCCGGAATGCAAAGAGATGTGGGTTCGAGTCCCGCTCTAGTCACAATATTTCCCATTTTCATCACCCCCGCGACATATATATATTCCGATGGTTTTGAGTTTCTGTCATTTTCTGAGATAAATATATTAAATTGATTGTCATAATCGATCTTACTTTAGTTTGAAGTAACTTCTATTTTAAATGGTTAACTTTTGAGATATTTCAAGTGTAAACATCAAAAAGAATTGTGGCAACCATGGCAAAGTTCTGGCACCATTGGCTCATGCAGTAACAGGTTCTATTAAATTGCTTCAGTATTCCCTTCTATGTGGCGACACATGTTTTAGAAGTGCACAAGTATCTAAGTTAGATCTGTAAAATCAAATCTAGATAATTGTTTTGGTTTTGAAAATTTGATGTTTTCATCGGACCATGCAGCTTCAATTAGCAATGTCTGCATTTCAAATAGCTCCAACGTTATTCAATTGTCATAAAGGGAGCGGGACGTAGCTCAGGCAGTAGAGTGTCCACCTGTGACGGTGTGGGTCACCCGATTGATCCTGCTCAGTGGACACATTTGCAGTTTGAGCTATTTTCCATTCCAACCAGTGGTCCACAACTGGTTCATCGAAGGCTGTAGTATGTACTGTCCTGTCTGTGGGAAAGTGCAAATAAAAGACCCCTTGATGCTTATCGGGAATGAGTAGTCTATGTGGCGGCAGCAGATTTCCTACAAAGAAATATGTCAGAATGACCATATGTTTGACGTCCAATAGCCGATGATAAAAATCAATGTGCTCTAGAGGCGGCGTTAAATGAAACAAGTTTTTTTTTCAATTGTCATATAGGTTTACCACGAGCTAAAGTAGAAAAAGTTATAATTTTCAACCTAATGCCCTAAGCAAACAAAAAATCTAATTAAACCTAACATAAAAGGACTGACACGAGGTATATGATCAGTCCTTTAGTGGGGGGGAATGATGAAAGAAGGATGGTTGACACATGGAAAAAAGGGTCACAGACAGAAGGAAAAAGAGGACACGGAAAAAAAGGTGACGTCTAGAAGGGGGAAAAAAGGTTACATGGTGTCCTCACTTTTTCTGTACTTATTCCGTAAGTGTATGCTAATTGATGCCGCAGAGGGCGAGGTGGGATAAGAGGAGGATGGGAGCGAGAAGGGGCGAGAGGAGGCGGGGCGAGGGGGCGAGAGAGGGAGAGAGAGGGGCGAGGTAGGGAGTGGGTAGTTTGCGTGACGATGAGAATGAGTCGACATCAAAGATTCACACCCACACACACGCACACACTCAAACATACACATACTCATTCACACACACTCATACATACACACTCAGTCACACACACATACTCACATGCACACTCACAAACACATGCGCTCACACACACATTTACTCACACACTCACATACCTACATGCGCACACACATACACTCAAACACTCACACATATACTCATTCATACACACTCATACATATGCACTCACTCACACACATACTCACATGCACACTCACAAACACACACGCTCACACATGCATTCACACACTCACACACTCATGCACACACTCACACACATACTTACATATGCACACACATACACTCAAACACTCACACATACTCATTCACTCATACATATGCACTCACTCACAGACACACACATACTCACATGCACACTCACAAACACATGCACTCACACACTCACACACTCACACCCACTCGCACACATACTTACACACACACTCAAACACACACACATACTCATTCACACACACTCATACATACGCACTCACTCACACACATACTCACATGCACACTCACAAACACACACGCTCACACACGCATTCACACACTCACACACACACTCACACACATACTTACATGCACACACATACACTCAAACACTCACACACATACTCATTCACACACACTCATATATACACACTTACTCACACACATACTCACATGCACACTCACACACACATGCGCTCACACACTCACACACGCACTCACACACTCACACACACACTCACACATACACTCAAACATACGCACTCACTCATCATTATCATCATCATCATCATGCTGTCAGTCACAATGCAACAAAGACTGCTTTCATTACTTAACCGCCGCTTTGTATGGTTGTACATTTCATAAAAGCTGCTTGCAAAGTGTTGAAGTGCTGCTGGCTTTTGCAAGTTACTAGCGGCACTCTCTCAGGGAGCAAATAGAGGTCTCACACCGGCAAGAACATGTCAAGACAGGCGCAAACTATTTGTCCCTGCAGTGGCTGGTCGGGAGATGTTGGGAGTTCCATTCATCACCACCCTTAATGCTGCCACGATAACATGGTTTTCTGTTAGGGTTTGCTCCCTTAGCCTTTGATTCTATCAAGAACCAGAACTTGTACCACAAGGCAGTGGTTTAGAACTTTGCAAGGCAGGGGCGTCAAACTCCCTGAGGTATTTTAGCACCTAAGGTATCCAAGGTACTGCATTACCCGCATACCACTCACTCAAACACACACATACTGACATGCACACTCACACACACGCGCTCACACACTCACACACGGACTCACCCACTCACACACACTCACCCACATACTTACACACACACACACTCAAACACATACTCATTCACACACACTCATAAATACGCACTCACACACACATGCTCACACACTCACACACACACTCACACACACACTCACACACACACTCACCCACACACTTGCACACATACTTACACACGCACACACTCACATACACACGCACACACTCACACATAGATATACACACATACTCACAATGACACACACGTTGAACAGGTGTCGGGTTGTGTTGTGATAACGAGCAGCAGTGTGAGCTGGGTGTTCGTTAGATAAAAGATTCACCAGGTACTTGTAGTACACGGTGAAGACCAGCCTTATATAAATACGGGAGAAAATAGCATTAGTATGGAACAAGAAGTAGAATGCCTGGCACCAGTGTCAAATGGTTACTTGTATCAGAACAGAGTTGGTGAAATGGGAGAGAATGCAAAAAGACAAGATGGCAGCCAGAGAACACCATCGATTTCACTTTTAAATTGCATTAAATATATGTTTTATTATATTTTCCAACTCAAAAGTAGCGGATAAACATGAAGACATATACAAAGAATAAATGTTGCTTCTTAGATTGTGAAATTAGGCTCTCATAAAGACTCAGTTCATTAGCCCGATTTTTTTACCGTTTTTATATAAGCCTGGTTTTCACCCCTGTACTTCCAGTACAGGTTGAATCTTTTATCTAGGTGCTCGTGTGGTAACACGAGCCACACAGAGTGAGAGTGGTCACTAGTAAAAGTGGCCACCATTCGCCATTTGTGATATATACATATATACAGATGCTTAGATAGACAGAACACAAACATATACATATATGTAGATGTGGTGTACATATGTAAATATGTACATGTGTAGATATATAGATATGTAAATGTGTATATATATATTTTTTGTTGGTGGTAAATATGTTTATTCTGCTGAATAAGTCTTTTGTCAGTGCCGAAGCACTGGTCTTCCAGCCATTTTTCAATTCAGTGTTATTTACACAAAAGGTATATAGAATAAGGTGTTGAATAACCTGTTGAATAGACAATATGTAAATGATTTGAAGATGTGTAGATGTATGTGCAGACATGTAAATGGGTAGATATGATGATGAGATATCTAAATGTGTAGATGTGTAAATGTGTAGATATGTAAATGTGTAGATGTGTACATGTGTAGATATCTAAATGTGTAAATGTTTAGATATGTAAATGTGCAAATATGTAGATATCTAGATATGCAGATATGTAAATGTGTAGATATGTAAATGTGTAAATGTGTAGATGTGTAAATGTGAAAATGCGTAGATATGTAGATGTGTAGATATGTAGATGTGTAGATGTGTAAATGTGAAAATGTGTAAATCTGAAAATGTGTAGATATGTAGATGTGTAGATATGTAGATGTGTAGACGTGTACACATGTAGATAATATGTATGTATCCGGATAGGTAGTACTACTACTAGTAGTTCTTGCTTTCAAATGAAAAGTCTGGATCTAGACCAATTGTGTCCTGATAAAGCAGATGTCCTGTTATCGAAGCACAGGCAAATGGGACAAATTGCAGTTCGTAAGTACATTGAAAGATTGTTCGGACATTCTTTGTACTACATTGATTTGCCGATCACAGGGGTCGCTGAAGAGAGATACTACTAGTACTACTATAATATATCTATATATATCGAGCAAGTGAATAGGGCGCAGTTGGCGCATAAGTACCTGGGTCTGGCGGTGGTGGCGCCACCGTAGCCAACAGTCTCGAACAAAAGCACAGACGATTTTGCATTGGTCACATTGTCCATGATGCCGGTAACATGCATAATTCAAAACCCTGACTACGGGCTTGATATTATGAATACCATAGATACCGTTTGTAGCGCGCGTCGCTATGTACAAAGTTAACTTCCGGTAGTAGATTCAAAAGGCTAATCCAGTCCTTCCCTGGCCACCGTCGACGACAGGTCATTGAGTTTCAATAAGAAATTTGTCCATCCCACCCATCCTTACTCTAGAGTAGAGCAGTTGATAGGGCTGAGAGCTTATGGTTCCTATGACCTAGACATAAATGTTGCTGTGTGACATAAAAGTGCGATTGTGTGAGTGTGCCAGATGTGAGCTGACCGTGTGACCGTGATCTGCCTTAGTTGCTGCCTCATGTCTTCAATTTTCAAGCCTCCTCAAAGAAATGAATATATGTGTCTTCAGTAATTTATCATACGATTATTATGATAGTACAATCATAGATATGCCCTGCACATAATTAATGAAATATAGAAATTATAGATCTCTATCGCTATCTGACCTGCACATATGTAATAATATCAGAAATATGATAGTTTCTCAGGTTGTACTACCTGAGATTAGATAGAGTAGTTAAAGCTATTAGTCTCAATTGTACTATTGAGTAAAGCTTATATAAAAGATGTTCACAAATGTGTAGGATATAAGGCTTTTGTAAAAATTTATTAAGCCTGATTAATAAATTTATTAGCCCAAACAATGATTATCTGTGTCTGGTTTTGAATTATGAAATAAATGCGTATAATTCATAATAAAAAGATACCTCCAGCCGAAGATTTATACAAGCATATGAATATACCCTATATATATATATATATATATATATATATTTTTTTTTAAAATTTATTTATATATATATTTATAGGCACGATGGAATATAACTGAGATGAGAACAGAACATATGCTCGTTCATTATAAAGCATATATGTATGTATATAAGTGAAGTGGGCGAGACTACTCGACCAGTGGAAATACGGGCCTGGGCTGATTAGCTCGCATTATGAAATGCGGGTTACTCACCAGACTCCCATTTACCGCCATTTGTGGGGCCGGGTTCACTGCTGTTAAGCGTTGCTAGGATACATCTATTGTGACTTTCCTAGCAACGGTGGAAGGTCGGGCATTTGGAACAGGAGCCATCAGACGTGTTTTGCACGCTCTGATGCTTTAGCCGAGATTTAGGCTTTTGTTGTCAAAATTCCAAACTGATTTAACTTCATTATATGGGAAGGATTTGACTCGTGCGGATCTGACATGTTGCTACACTAGATTGTTAGCTTGGGTAAGAATAAAGCCGTGAGGTCTTGGAAAGGTGAATTGGAATGTTCCTTGCATTCTTTACTATCCTCCAGTCTTGTAGATTAACCGCTATGGTCAACTTGATATTTGATTGCTGTGTATGTAATTAAGGGCCCTATGCCTAATAGGCCTTATGCAGCTAATTAACCCATCTGCAGGAAGATAATAACAGACATATTAACGGAATTAACGTAGTACTATTTTGGCTAAAAATATGACAGTAACTTAGGCTGATTAACAGTGACAGTGGCAGCAATACGAGTGTGTCTGGTTAGTTTTGGATTAATTTAGTCATATCAATATACACCGAGGACAGCCAGTCAGTTGAAATAACAAATAATTGCTTTAGACCGATAAATGCGGGGAGGGACAAAACCGTATTTAGATGATACTCTGGTTGGCCGCCCTTAGTCCGGGAATGACAATGACGGCGACGGACTACCTGCAGACGGGACGAGAGGCAGCGGTGGCCCGCGGCAGGCCCAGGAAATTCACATGGAAATAATTACATAAATTAACTCGTAGGCTCGCCTTAAGCGGGAGTGGAATAGCCCGACAGTTAAACATGTATACATATATACATATACATGAAGCTGGGAGGGGGCGGTGCCTGGAGGTGGGTTAACAGGACGTGTACAGGTGTCGGCCATGCACCTGGTGGTGCAGACCTTTGTGCCAAGTGGCAGCGAAGGCTGATAAGATCTGCGTGCTATCCGGTAAACACGCCGGGTACAAGCGCTGCCGCACCCCGCACACCTGCCACACGCCCCGCGTTCCCACGCCCCCCCCCCCCCACACCGCCCGCCCTCCACCTCACACACACCCGTCCCACAAAGCCCCACACCGCCCTCCCTCCCTCCACAGACGGTATGGCCGAATGAGTTGAGCGTCCGTCTCCCGTGTTGGTAGATCGTGGGATTCAAAACCAGGCATATGTTCGAACCTTGGTCGATAATTGAGACTTGTCCCTTCCTAGCCAGGCGCCCACACCCCCACCTAACAGTAGTAACACACCCCACCTCACACCACCCCCACCAACCTCACACCACCCCCACCCACCTCACACCACCTCCCCCCCACCTCACACGCAGTAGTTAAACCAGTTTAAGGAGGTAGTTTATGGTAATAAAACAAAAAGACTAACAGAAAGCACAATTTCAATGAATATTACACTGCTTCAGATCAAATTCTGTTATTTAGGATCGTGACTACTCGCTGCTAAGATCAAATTCGGTTATTTAGGAGCGTGATTTAATATAAAATAGTGTTATAATTGAAAAGAGCAAATCAGCGCCAGTCACTGTTAACATCAGCGAGCAAACATGAATAATATATGTACTTTAACTACTTAAGCCGGTTTAATGCATTCACATGCAAAACTTAAACCATTTTAGGCTAAAGCGGTTTAACTAATCCACCTCATGAACTGGTTCGCATGAAGCGAACTAGTTGAGTCGACTTAGCGCTAAACTGATTTAGCCACGCATTCACATATGTGTTTTAAGTGGACTAGTTAAACCGGTTTAGTTAAGCCGGTTTATGGTGCATGTCTGAACAGGGCTTAATACTATCCCAGTCTGTCTCACCCCTATACCATCCACACATCATGTCCTCCTACATGTCTGCCCTAGTTCCGCAGTTTGACACTGCAGCGCCACCAGTGAGTGGACTCCATATCCTATAAGGCCCACTCACACCTTACCAGACTGGGGTACCTGATGAGAACCGGACACTGTCCGGTGGTGTACGGCGATGTCCGGTACATGTCCGGTACCCATCCGGTGTTGTCCGGCGGTGTCTGGTACAAGTTTTGAACATGCACAAAACTTCTACCGGACACCACCGGACTGACGTGTCCGGTTGGTGTCCGGTTGGTGTCCGGTTTGTCTGGTTCATGTCCGGTACCCATCCATACATTTCCGGTACCCATCCGTTGGTGTACGGTACCCATCCGATGGTGTCCGGTTTGCTTCCGGAATTGTCCAGTGGCGAGAACGTCAATAAAATATATATGTACTGTACTAGTCGGCACTGAAGTAACCACATAGACAGGTAGGCATGGGTAGTGTGTTGATATCAGGGAGCCTAGGTGGTGTAATGGTTAGCACATTGGCCCGGAATGCAAAGAGATGTGGGTTCGAGTGCCGTTCTATGCGCAATATTTCCCATTTTCATCACCCCCCACGACAATAACAAGAAAATCCAAAAAATACAGTCCGGTATGTGTCCTGTTGATGGTCGGTCCGTCCGGTTCTCATCCGGTACTCGTCCGGTACATGTACGGTACATGTATGGTACTTGTCCGGTTGTCCGGCGGCAATTGACCCAATTACGCTCCATTTTGATACATTTAGATACATTTTGTGTACCGGACAGCACCGGACTAGAAAATTCTTTGTCCGGTGGTGTCCGGTACTCAGTCTGGTAAGGTGTGACTTTAGACTATATCAGGCTTTAGACTATATCACCATTCCAGCGGCGCGGTGCATTGTGAGATGCGTGGAAGAAAAACAAACCCCCGAGACGCACATGGCACATGGCACATGCTAAGACACTGGGTGCAGCTATGAAATTTGCTAGTTTCAGCTCATCTCAGCTATTGTTTGATACATAGAATACTAACTACAAAAATATATATAATATATTAAGATATTAATCTTTTATCCAGCCTTGCATTTACATCAATATAATCAGCACATCTTATGCCATGTGCATTTAGATTTAGACAAATTTGGGCACTCAGACTAGTGTTAGAGCCATAGCAAGAGTCAGTTTTACTTATTTTATTCATGTTTTTATTTATATCCTAGGTGGTGTAATGGTTAGGAAAAATGACATATGGAGAACTAGAAAATGAGTAGGGTTAATCAGATATTGGTTATATATTTCTTTGAAATAGGTTTTTGTTGACAAATTTGACATTTTAATATCTATAACAAGAATTACTTATGTCTAGTCAATGGTGATATAAAACATCAGCCTGTAAAGTGACTGAAATTGTATGTTTCTTAGCTCAAAATGCTTAATTATGGAGACCTGTGTCTTAAACGTATTCACTATATTATTATATTGCATCCATCCACCCATGTTTGTGCCAAATTGTTATGTATTTTTTATTAATTTTGAATAATAAATTGAAGTTTTGCCCTACACATATCAGCAAACTCAATAGCCGAATGCCTTTGCTTTGCTGCCAGCGCCATTTTCAGCGCATGCGCAGTCGGGATGGTGATCTCGTCTATTCTCATAGTCTAATCATCCTCAGCAGAGAGGCAATCTATTTATTACATGGACCGCATGCAATGTTACCTCAGAGCAAATTTATCCAGCGAATCCCCAGAATGCAACAGGTGGGCGGATTGTGAACCCCTGGTGTGGATATGACATATCAAATTGTTATAGTCATTGTTGTCAGTGCCCTACACGCGACTGCGCATTGCCAAGTGTGTGTGCTGTACATGACTTATTGCAGGTCACCACCCATGGACCGCCCATCATTCTATGAGTCCCCAAGCCCTGAGATTATCCACTTTCGCACATTAGAATTTAATTAAAAGACGGTTGTTGGTTGTTGGAGTTTAACGTCCTGGCAACATTTAAGGTCATATCGGGATGCCTGCTGACTTGTGACAGTGCACACTCACGGTGACTATGCAATGCTGCCCCATTTCAATGACCATTGCATGACGCTGTCTGTTTGTTTGTTGCATTTTCTTTTAAAACCTCATCCCTCTTTCAATTTAGATCTACCGGACGCGGTGACCGAATGGGCAGAGCTCAGGCTTCCCGTGAGGAAGATCGGGAGTTCGATTCCCGGTCGAGTGAAACCAATGACTTCCAAAATTGATACGTGTCACTTGCTAGCTTGGCGCTCAACATTAATAGTATAGGGAAAGTGCTAGCTACGTGTCAGGATAATGTGAGTGAGTGGGATATCAGGTCATGGTGCTGGCGGCCTGATTTCCCAGTGGGGCAGCACTATAATTATAAAGTCACCATGAGTGTGCACTGCTACAAGTTGGTACCCATCCTGATATGACCTTAGATGTTGCCAGGATGTAAAACTCCAACAACCAACCAACACCCCCCCCCCACCTCTTTTAATTAAATTCTATTTAACCAAACAATTGGTAATATATGTGGAAGGGTTGGCATCGATCTCCCCCAGGGGACGATATTTCAGTCGGGCATGGACAATTCACACTATTCACGCCGCGGCCATGTTGAAACCAGACCGAGGGCACTTACGCATGTGCGAGACGCCACTGTATGAAAGGTAATGTGAATACTTTTTTGTCGACCAAAACGTCTCAAAATCACTCAAATCTGAGGGTATTCATTTTTGAAACTACCATGTTCATCTTTGCATACCTGTTTTCTATCAATTGGCCAATTTTCACGAAGATTGGGTGAGCCTTGCATGGTGAATTTTCCCATTCTTTAACTACAATGTGACTGTGAACTTCAAGTGTGTATAGTTATGGTGGTATCAGGTAATGCAGCACTGTCAGTGTAGTTATCTGTGCAACACAGTTAAATAACTAGTCTTATTAATTACAAATTAATAAAAGCTTTAAAAGGGTCAAAATATATTTGTTTAATATATATATATTAAGTAACTTATGCAATTTTGAATTTAAGAAAAGATTGGCAGCCAAAGTGAGCGACTTTGTTGACAATGCATCTGATCATCACTCAATCTTCATGAAAATTGACCAATAAATAGAAAAAAGGTATGCACAAATAATATGATAGTTTCAAAAGTGAATATCTTCAAATTTTACTCCTTTGATTTCTGTAGTAGTTCATACACATCGGCACACAGGAGTGTCTTATGGCAATTTCCAATACCCAACGCGTAATCAGCCTCGTTCTGATGATGAATTAGGTCGCGCGTGAATAGTGTGAATATTGTGAGTTTATTGGATGGGCAATGTGCACGTGTATGTCGTTTTCATGGCAGACATTACATCTCGCCATCCTGCCTCTGGTGATCCTCTGGGGTAGATGTGGTGATTCGTTAGGGAAACGACCCCGACGCAGGATAACTAACAAGTAGACAACAATGTGCAATAATAAGTCATCTTAAAATTTGATCTAATGTTAACATAGCCATTAGTTATTCACCCCATATTGTTCTCTGTCTGTCTGTCTGTTTGTCTGTCCGTCTATCTATCTATCTGTCTGTCGATATGTCTGTTTATCTATCTATGTATCTATATATGTATCTATCTATTTGTCTGTCGATCTGTCTGTTTATCTATCTATCTATATATCTATCTATGTATCTATATATTTATATCTCTATCTATCTGTAGTATATGTTGTCTAATATTTGTAATTTCAGTTGGTACGCACTGTTCTCTGTCTATCTATATATATATCCATCCATCTCTATTGACATATATCCATCGATATATCTATGTCGAGTATATGTCCATATATCTATTTATTTATCTACCTATCCATGTATTTATTTATGCATCTATATCTGTATGTCTGTCCACCTATGTCTGTATATCTATCTCTAAAATCGTTAAGCTTTACCAAAGTGAAAATACATACAGTACATAAACAAATTAGGTGTCATTTACAGTATTAAATGTAATGTTAATATACTTTTTACCTTTAGTTTTGTATTTGTTATTATTTATTATTTTCATAGTATTAGTAAATCAATATATGTGGGTTTTTTAAAACTTGGGAAACCGCCTCCTAAGCATTGTACTTCTGCTTTCTCCTTTCTTCATGTGAAGCATTACTTATATAAATATCAACTTGTATGTACAGTGATCATGTGGAAATAAATATGTTATCTATCTATCTATCTATCTATCTATCTATCTATCTATCTACCCGTATATCTATATATCTACCTGTCTATCTATATGTCTATCTATCTATCTGTCCATCTGTCTGTCTATCTATATATCTGTATTTCTATCTATCTATATATCTGGCTATCTATGTATATGTATGTCCGTCTGTCCATCTGTCTATATAGCTATCCTTCTATCTATCTATCTATCTATATATCTATCTATCTATATGTATATGTATATCTCTGTATCTGTCTGTCCGCCTGTCTATCTATGCTTCTATCTATCTACATATCTATCCATCTATCTACCTACCTATTTATCAATCTATCTATCATCAAGTATTTAGCAGTATCATCCCCAGTTTAGAACACTCGTGTCGTCCTCCATGGTACACACGCCGATAAACCCTGTGAGATAGACCCCCCCCCCCACCACCACCCCCATTCCGACGCCCCCCCCCCCCCCAAACACAGACAGATGGGTGGGTGTGTTTAGCGTGGCGCATGCGCAAAGCCAGGGTTATTGCTATGGTAAATAAGTGGAGCCAAATGGCCACCCTTACGCCGGCTTTTGCAACATGTAAGACAATGGCGGCCCTGTGCATGCGCACGCACAGTCAAAGGCGGCGTTTGATTTCACCACCAGCGAGGTAGGAGGCGGCTTACCAAGTAATACTTTCAACATCCCCTCATTTAACAACAACAACCCCCCACCCCCACCCCAACCCCCAAACCCACTCATATACATACAATAAAATCACAAGAAAGACTATTTGGAAAAAAAAAAAAGTACAACTTTTTTTCCCCATTAAATTTGTTGATTAAGCCAGACAAATTTCAATTTTGAATTTTTTTTTTAACACTCCTCCCCACAAACAAAAACTGCTCACATACAATAAAATCGCAAGACTATTTGAAAAAAAAAAATGTTACAACTCTTTTTTCATTATATTACTTGATTAAGCCAGGTAAATTTCAATTGCGGACATTTTAATTTTGTTGATGGTGAATTTATTTATCCTGCCCATAATGAATAAGTATATTAAGACTTGTTTTCACAGCTGGGTAGTACTAATCCAATTTGATTAAATTATGTTTAACTTTGTCTTAGTAATAATGTTTGATTTGAAAGAGTGCTGAATTAAAAAAAGCTCGTTGAAAAGTGAGTTTCTATTTTTTGTTTGTTTACATTGACGTTGATGAATTTCTAATAAAACACGCCCCGGCGTCCCTGCGCGCGCACCGCGACCCCAACATGCCGGTGTATAATTACCAACGCTGCACTTAGATGCGCCTAGGCGGGACTACCCTGCGCATGATATATTGTTGTCCCTCTGCCAAAGACGGCGAGGAAACTGCTTTTAGATTGATAGAAATAAGTGCTGTGTAATGCACTACCTGCATATACAACCGTGTTTTATTTAACAACGCCTCGAGAGCACATTCATATTTGGGTCGTTCTCAGAAACTGTGTACCACTTGAGGTAGTCTACTTGAAATGAATATTTCAAAGAAACCCATTATTGGAGTGTCAATATTTAGATTTCATCATTTAGCCCAATAATGAGGGAGATATTTTAGATCAAAAGTAAATGTTAATATTGTGTATTATGTATCTTATTGTGATGGATGTAGCTAAATACATAGAAAATTACATCACTAATTTGTGACATTGTCAACAGCATTGAAAATAAAGTGTCACAAACTTAATGAAAACCTCTGAACAACAGCACATTTCACTTCAAATGGTCATATACAATGTCTTCATTAAGTTGAAGACATTTATTTCTAAAAAAAATATAAAAATGATGAAATAGTTAACCTTTTCTGGAGTCATTAACATCGTAGCATTTCGTTTCCACTTGCAAGTACTATGAAACTCTGTATCAAACACTGAGTACAGATACAGTACAGGAACTATTTTCACCATTTGACACTCTATGCATGGACCCAGTTATGGTATAGCAAAAAATCAATCCTGAAATTGCCCCTAAACATTGAAATTTGAGCTGAACATTTGTGTAAAATTGTTGTTTCCTCTTGGACTGTTAACTTGCTAATATTTTTTTGCTTTTCTCTTTAATCATCACAAATAAGACAAAACCATAGCAATGAGGTTTCAAATTATTATTACTACTGTTTATAATGCAAGTGGCATGTGAAATGTCCTAAAAATGTCAAGCTTTGTGTGGAAAATATTTGATTTTGGAGTCAGATTGGTTTCCATGCTATACTGCTATTTATTTGGTGTGAGCATCATTTGACCTACTTAAAAATGTCAGAATATGTTTATTTTCAATTATTCAGATGCAAAAGGACGTACACATTGAGGAAACTTGTTTATAGGACTTTGACAGCATTTTGATTTTGTGGTACTGATGTCACACTATTGGTACACAACTTCTGAGAACGACCCATTTATCATCAGCTATTGGACGTCAAATATATGGCCATTCTGACATATTTCTTTGAAGGAAAACCACTGCCACCACATAGGCTCCTATTTCCGATAAGCAGCACGGAGTCTTTTATATGAACTTTCCCACAGACAGGAGAGCACATACTACAGCCTTTGATGAACCAGTTGTGGAGCACTGGTTGGAACGGAAAATAGCCCAAACTGCAAATGGGTCCACTGAGCAGGATCGATCGGATGACCCACACCTTCACAAGTGGACACTCTACCGCCTGAGGTAGGTCCGCTCCGCACTCCCTGCCTCTTTACATATGCATATATAAGCATATAGATATATAAACATGTAATCATATAAATATATAGACATGTAAATATGTAAACATAATATAGCCATGTAAACATATAAACATGTCAGCATATGAGCATCTATATGTAGACATAAAAATGTAGATGTATGGACATGTAACTATGTAAACATATACAATTATAAACACATAGACAAATGGACATGTAAGTTTGTAAACATATACAATTAAAAACATATAGACATGTAAGCATGTAAACATATGCAATTAAAAACATATAGACAAATAGACATGTAAGCATATAAACATATAGAGATGTAAACATAAACATGTACATGTACTGATGTAGACATAACAATTTAGACATGTAAACATATAGAAATGTAAACATATAGACATGTATACACATACACATTTAGACATATATGTAAACATGTTAACATATAGACATGTAAACATATAGACCTGTACACATATAAACGTGTAGACATGTAAATACATGAACATATAAACATATATACACATACAATTATACACATATAAATATATCAGAATGTCAACATATGAACATACAACTATCTACAGCTATAACATGTATCTAAACTTATTAACATATAAACATACACCCCGTCCTGTATTGTCTCCGTATTGCAGATTAACCAGATGTTAAGGCCACCTACATGGGGTTTGCCTCCTTATGAACCGTTCCTACCAGTCTTGCACCTTCAATGTGTATAATCGGATGAAGTCCTAATATTTTCAAAAAGCAAAGCAACTTCCTAGATTTTATTCTACATATCCATTTAGATCCCAGTTTTCTTGTTCCTCCATTTCATTGGGGTTTTACCCCTTAAGCACGATAAAACTTGCTGGCTTCGAGATGACCTAATTAACATAATAATGGCGTCTTGCCCTTGGCTTCCACTGACTACACATTATTGTTCATGCTTGCATTCCAAATATCTCCAAAGTTAGAGAATTATAATAAAAGTTTCCCTAAATAGGTTAGTTGTTGGGGTTTTACGTCCTGACAACATCTAAGGTCATATTAGGATGGATACCGAGTTGTGACAGCATGCACTCATGTCAACTTTATAGTGCTGCCCCAATGGGAGACCAGGCCACCGGCACCATGACCTGATATCCCACTCAGTCACATTATCCTGACACTGAGCCAACCAGTCCTTGCCCTATCCTAATAATGCAGAGCGTCTGGTTAGGAAGTGACAAGTATCAATTTTTAAGTCATTGGTTTGACTCGACCAGGGTTCAAACCCATGGGTTAAAATCCCACGATCTACCAAAACGGGAGACGGACGCTCAACTCATTCGGCCTCCCCGTCTGGTCAGTTACTCTAAATTAAAGTAGAGGATGATGCATATAATTCAAAAACATTTCTTTTATTCAACTAACTATGCAACTTCAAAATATCTGGCACATAGTGATTTCTAAGACTCGCCATGAATTGGAGGCTCGTGGTGGGGGTGAGGGGGAGGGGGGGGGAGGGGGGGGGAGAGGTGGGGGGGGGGGGGGTGTCATCATCTGTTGGTTGTGGTGACACCTGCAACTATGATTTATTATGGATCTCAACTCATCAAGACTTGACTTGCATTATATGAAATCTCGGGCCAAACGAGAATTCCCGAGACCTCCCGCACTTGACCTCAATTCTATTGACGTTCAGTGCCTCCCTCACCCGGTGGTCTTTGTATGGGTGGTGGTGATGTGTGTGTGTGGGGGGGGTGATGTGTGTGTGGGGGGTGGGAGGTGGGGGTGGATGTGTGTGTGGGGGTGATGTGTTGCATGGCGGATGTGCGGTGGGGGTGATGTGGTGTGTGGGTGATGTGTGTAGGGGGGGTGACATGCGTGTGCTGGGGTGATGTTGGTGTGAGGGGTGATGTGCGTTGTGGGTATTGTGTGTGTTGGGCGGGGGGGGGGGTGAATGTGTGTGTGTGGGAGGTGATGGTGTGTGTGTGGGTGGGATGATGTATTGTGTGGGGGATATGTGTGGGGGGGTGATGTGTGGGTGTGGGGGGGGGGTGATGTGCGTTGGGGGTGATGTGTGTGTGGGGTGATGTGTGTAGTGGGTCATATTCTGTGGCTGGGTGATGTGTGTGGGGGGGCTGATGTGTGGTGTGTGGGATGTGATGTGCGTGTGTGTGTGGGTGAAGTGTGTGTGGGGGTGATGTGTTGAGGGGGGTGATGTTGGTGTGGGGGGGGGGGTGTCGTGTGGAGGTGATGTGTGTGGGGGTGATATGTATGTAGGGGGTGACATGCGTGTGCTGGGGTGATGTGTGTGTGAGGGGGGCTGATTTGTGTGTGGGAGTGATGCCGTGTGTTGTGGGGTGATGTATGTGTGGGGGGGTGATGTGTGTGTGGGGGGGGTGATGTGTGTGTGTGGGGGGGGGGTGATGTGTGTGTGGGGAGTGATGTGTGTGTGTGTGTGGGTGATGTGTGTGTGTGTGGGAGGTGGTGGTGTGGGGGGTGGGTGATGTGGGTGTGTGAGGGGGGTGATGTGTGTGTGGGGGGTGACGTGCGTGTGTGGGGGTGATGTGTGTGTGAGTGGAGGGGTGATGTGGGTGTGTGGGGGTGATGTGTGTGTGTGGGGGGGGTTGATTAATGTGGGTAACGGCCCCCAGATGAATAAATGCCGGTAACGACAGATTCTGGTTATTCTGCTGGTGATCCCTGGATTGAACACTCCAGGGGTAACCAGCAGACCCATATGCATATATATGTGATGTATAACGAATTATGCAAGTATAACGATGAGTAAGGGTTAATTATTAGTATTGTTATACTCCGTAAGACCAACACTAAATCGGTGTCTCCACCTTCTCCTCCTAGCCTCCACCGGATGTAAACCAGTGTCAGTCGCACTGGGGGATTTGTACTTATATATATGCATTTTATATGCACACACATATAGACATATATACATGTATATATATGCATATATATATACATATTCCAGTGTGCTAGTGACAGTATTTGCATTACTGGTCGGGTTGAGGGTGGTGGCGCAACCTGGCCCAACTGTGAAAAAGGGGTCACCCATAAAGTAGTACACAACATATGGGTGATCATATAGGGAATCTTCCTTTCCATGCCTTTATACTCGCATAATTCGTTATACATCACATACATATATATCCAGATATACATATATGCGTATATACATATATATGTATATAATTATATATATGTTTATACATATATTTACATATATGCATATGTGGATATATGCGTATGTGTGTGTGCTTTCCAAATAACTTGAATAAGCCACACAAACTTTTTTTTATTGTTAAGTAAAGAAGGTCAAATTTAATAACTTATAAGGTTATATAACCATCAATACAAGTGAACCTCATACCCCTGCCACACTACGACGTAACAGGCCAGTGAGTGGGCAATGTAAAAATCACTTTTTTTACGTTGAGATACGTCGAAATTCTCGGTGTTTCATGGCAAATTGGATGTCAGTGCAACGTAGTCGATGTAGGGGAAACATTGGTCCAACGTAGTTGTAACATGTCCCAATGAGTTAGAACGTAAGAAAAAAAAAGGCCCAACATAAGGCTAATGACCCTCCAGCGTGCACGGTGACAGCCTAGTGAAACCCTAGTGAAGTATCAGCATAGGACTCACGTAATTATGCCGCCCTAACGCAGCTATGTGTGACTCTGGCATAATTTGTAACGTGAGTCGACATCAGGCCTGCGAGTGAGCACCGTCAGTCTAACGACAGCCCAGCGTGCTCAGCATTTGGACAACAAGGCAAAACTTTCACACCACGTTCACAGCACGTTCGCTTACATTCGAAGAACGTTGGAGCATGTTACATATGTTACGCGCACGCCAGCCATTCGTCAAATACGTCAAGACACCTTAGAGTTACATTAAACTAACGTTAGACACACGTCAGAGATATGTTAGACCTACGTCAAGATACTTTAACACCACGTTGTCAGTGCACAGGCTGCACCCATCTCCGTCAGTCTACTGTAAGTCAATTAAATAGGATTAACAGAACATTGGCAGCTAAAATGAACACCTTCCGGAAAATAAGGCATTATATGAGCGAAGTGACTGCTCTTCTATTGCACAAAACCACAATACTGGCCATCATTGACTATAATGACATAATATATAACATACTAACTAAAAAGCAGCAAACAAAGCTCCAAACTAGACAGAACAGAGGGTTGCGCACAGTATTTAAAGGAAAAACACTACATACCATTGAGATGCACAATAAAGCTAAACTAGATGCCCTAAATATTCGCAGAGACAAGCACCTATTAGGCCTAATGTACCACCGCGCGAAAGACCCATATTACATAGACACACCTACACAAGCCACACATGCAGCACAAGCCACCCTCCTGGAAGTGCCGCATGTTAAAACTAGTAAAATGAAAAAGTCACCGGTTGTTCTGGGGGGAGCACTCTGGAACCAACTACCAGCACGTGTCAGGAACAGTGATTGTTACAAAACTTTCAGGATAAACCTCCATGCACATTTAAATCAACCAGCCTAGGCCAAAGCAGATCAATGATACACTGGGTCGGTGTTGCCATTCCTTTCCCTGTCCCCCCGCTTCCCCAAACAAACATTGTAAACTCAACCAGTAGTGGCCAACTTGACCAAAAACCCATCTACAATGGAATGAGCCTGGAAATGATTCTAGTTGGATCCTACTGAGGTACATGATTAATCAATATTAACCTACTTATTAACTCAATAGGCACCACCTGAGATTACCATGAACACAACTTCAATCACAAAGGCCCACCATCACCCTTTCAAAGAGTATGTTACTAGTAGAAAGATAATCAGTTATGCCCCACCCCCTACTAACGCCTACCATACTAGTTTAACATAGTTACCTCCCCGCATATGCTTCTTTTTCGCTTATCTTGTTCTTTACCTATCATTCATATACCGATGTTTTGCTTAGTTTCCTGTAATTGTCTATCTGTATATTGTTGTAGATTTGTTTACTGTGTAAAGGCAATTGTTATTAGGGCTGGAAGACCAGTACATTAGCACTGACAACATGTTATTCAGAGGAATAAAAACACTTGAACAAAAAAAAAGTCAACGTAGCTCAAAGTAGACCGACGTAGCTCTAACGAACGTCTAATGTATCTCGACGTAAGCCTGACATGAGCGCAACGTAAGCCCAACATAACCCAATATAATGGCCTTTACATCGAGCTACATCGCAAGTTTTGGGTATGTCCAAAACCTTGACGTGTGTCACCGTATCTCGACGTAACTCGGCGTAATACGACGTATCTCGACGTAGGCTTAATGAACGAGTAATGTATCTCGACGTATCTCGACATATCTCGAGGTAATGGCCAAATTTCACCTACGTAGGCTTACGCTAACGCATTATGTCATAGTGTGACAGGGCCATCACTGGCTGGCCTTCGTAGGATAGTTTGCCAGTGGTGTAGAAAGAAATAAATTTGTTTTATTTAATGACGCCTCTAGAGCACATTGATTTTATCATCAGCTATTGGACATCAAACATATGGTCAATCTGACATATTTCTTTGGAGGAAAACGACTGCCGCCACATAGGCTGCTCTTCCCGATAAGCAGTAAGGGGTCTTTTTTATGCACTTTCCCACAGACAGGACAGCACATACCGCAGCCTTTGCTGAACCAGGTGTGGACCATTGGTTGTCTAGTGGTGTAGAGAAAATCTGGGGATTTCTCACATCGATCTTCTTTCTGTGGATTTAAAAACAAAAATGAAAGAGCAAAAGCTGTTAGCCAGCTGAGTTAGCAGACATCAGAAAAGGGTGGGCCTGGGGTTTGGCACATTGGCACATGTACAGTAATACTAAAGGCCCGGTCACATACACGTTAGTGGTCACATACACGTTAGTGGACGTAGTTGAACGTGGTGGAGGCTAACGTAGTTGAACATAGTTGAATGTAGTGCAATGTACCGGCATCCGTACTTCTCCGTGATGAGAATGTGATAAGAACGTGTGTGGGCCGTAAGTTCCAATTTAAGCTTTGGACATGTTCAAAAGAGCACTACGTTTGAGGCAGACGTAGCCTCCATGATGATAACATACTCTAGCTTAGTCGAGCATACTCTAGCATACTCTAGCATACTCTAGCATACTCTAGCATACTCTAGCATACTCTATCGTACCCTAGCATACTTTGACCCACACAAAACCTTGGCCGTTCTGTCGTGGTCACATAGCTGTGTGTGGCTGTGTGTTGTGTGTGACTGTGAACATAGTTGAACGTAGTGGAGGGTAATGTAGTTGAATGTAGTTGAACGTAGTTGAACGTAGTTGAATGTAGTTGGACGTACCAGGATATGTACCGTAACGTACCGGGATCCGTACCGTAACTTATTTATCTGTACCATTAGGTGGGTCATCAACCAAAACCTGCGGTACCTTAAGCTGCATAGTCCGATGGTTTTGAGGTTCTGTCATTTTCTGAGATAAATATATGAGGTTGATCGTTATAATCTACCTTACTTTACTTTGAAGTAACTTTTATTTTAAATGTCAAACCTTTGAGATATTTGAAATGCCATCATGCAAAATTAATTTTGGCAAGCATGCCAAAACTCTGACACCGTAGGCTTCTGCAGTAACAGGTTTGATTTAATTGCCTCATTATTCCATTCTGTGTGATGACAAATGCTTAATAAGTGCACAAGTATCTAAGTTAGATATGTAGAATTAAATCTAGATCATTTTTTTGGTTTTGGAAATTTGATGTTTTGATCAGACTATGCAGCTTTAACATATTTGAACGTAGTGACAGCACGTTTCACTCACGTTATTCTATCTACTTTCGGCTACGTTCAGTAACGTATGTGTGACTGGCCCTTAAAGTTGCATAGTCTGATGGTTTAGCGTTTTGGTAGTTTTTCTGAGATAAATATATTAAATTGATCGTTATAATCTACCTTATTTCCGGGTAAAGTAACTTTGATTTTAAATGGATAAGTTTTGAGATATTTGAAATTCAAACATGCAAACTTAGTTTTGGCAAGCATGCCTAAACTCTGACACCATAGGCTTCAACAGTAACAGGTTCTATCAAATTGTCTCAGTGTTCCCTTCTATGTGGCAATAAATGCTTAATATGTGCATCAAGATATGTAGAGTCAAATCTATATAATTATTTTGGTTTTGAAAATGTGATGCTTTATCAGACTATGCAGCTTTAAGAGTGGTATGGTTGGAATTAAGAGATGTAGAACACCAAGGTAGAGGTTTTTTATTTATTTATTTATGCTAACCCCCATGACGACAAAAATAGTAATCCCATATCCTGACATTAATGCATGCATGAAAGTTGGTTGCGCTGAGGCGATGATTGTGTGTGGGTGGGGGTTGTGTGTTGTGTGTGGCTGGAAGCTGCGTGGTGTGTGTGTGGATGAGTGTGGCTGTGTGTTGTGTTTGGATCTGTGTTATGAGTGGTTGTTTTTGTGTGTGGCTGTGTGTTGGGTGTGGCTGTGTGGTGGATGTGTGTGGTGGTGTAGTGTGGCTGTGTGTGGATGTATGTTGCATGTGGCTGTGGGTTGTGTGTGGCTGTGTACTGTATGTGGCTGTATGTTGTGTGCGGATGTGTGTTGTGTGTGGCTGTGTGTTGTGTGTGGATGTGTGTTGTGTGTGGTTGTGTGTTGTGTGTGGCTGTGTGTTGTGTGTGGTTGTGTGTTGTGTGTGGCTATGTGTTGTGTGTGGCTGTGTGTTGTATGTGGTTGTGTGTTGTGTGTGGCTGTGTGTTGTGTGTGGCTGTGTGTTGTGTGTGACTGTGTGTTGTGTGTGGCTGTGTGTTGTGTGTGGCTGTGTGTTGTGTGTGGTTGTGTGTTGTGTGTGGCTGTGTTTTGTGTGTGGTTGTGGTTGTGTGTGGCTGTGTGTTGTGTGTGGCTGTGTGTTGTGTGTGGATGTGTGTTGTGTGTGGCTGTGTGTTGTGTGTGACTGTGTGTTGTGTGTGGCTGTGTGTTGTGTGTGGATGTGTGTTGTGTGTGGTTGTGTGTGGATGTGTGTTGTGCGTGGCTGTGTGTTATGTGTCTGTGTATTGCACGTGGCTATTTGTTGTGTGTGGCTGTGTACTGTATGCAGCTGTATGTTGTGTGTGGATGTGTGTTGTGTGTGGATGTGTGTTGTGTGTGGCTGTGTGTTGTGGGTCATTGTGTGTTGTGTGTGGCTGTGTTTTGTGCGTGGCTGTGTGTTATGTGTGGCTGTGTATTGCACGTGGCTGTTTGTTGTGTGTGGCTGTGTACTGTATGCAGCTGTATTTTGTGTGTGGTTGTGTGTTGTGTGCGGCCTTGTGTTGTGTGTGGGTGTGTGTTGTGTGTAGCTGTGTAATGTATGTGTTGTATGTTGTTTGTGTGTGGTCTGTGTATTGCTGTCTATTGTGTGTGGCTCTGTTGTGTGTGGTGTGTGTGTTGTGTGTGGCTGTGTATTGCATGTGGCTGTATATTGTGTGTGGATGTGTTGTGTGTGGCCATGTGGTGTGTGTGGTGTGTGTGGCTGTGTGTTGTGTGTGGTTGTCTGATGCGTATGGTTGTGTGTTGTGTGTGACTGTCTGTGGCTGTGTGTTGTGTGTGGGTGGGTGTTGTGGGTGTTTGTGTGATCTGTGTGGCTGTGCGATGTGTGTGGTTGTGTGTTGTGTGTGGTTGTGTTGCATGTGGATGTGTGGCTGTGTTGTGTGTGGCTGTGTGTTGTGTGTGATTGTGTGATGTGTGTGGTTGTGTACTGTGTGTGGTTGTGTGTGGTTGTGTGATGTGTGTGGTTGTGTATTGTGTGTGGCTGTGTGTTGTGTGTGACGGGTTGTGTGTTGTGTGTGTTTGTGTGATGTGTATAGTTATGGGTTGTGTGTGGTTATGTGTTGTGTGTGGTTGTGTATTGTGTGTGTATTTGTGTTGTGTGTGATTGTGTCTGGTTGTGTGTGCTTGTGGGTTGCATGTGACTGGGGTTGTGTGCTGTGTGTGTTTGTGCGGTGTGGGTGGTTGTGTGGTGTGCGTGGCTATGTGTTGTGTGTGGCCGTGTGATGTGTGTGGTTGTGTGTTGTGTGTGACTGGGGTTATGTGCTGTGTGTGTTTGTGTGGTGTGCATGGTTGTGTGCTGTGTGTGGTTATGTGTTGTGTGAGGCTGTGTGATGTATCTAGTTGTATGTTGTGGGTGGTTGTATGTTGTGTGTGACTGGGGTTGTGTGATGTGTATGGTTATGGGTTGTGTGTGGCTATGTGTTGTGTGTGGTAGGATATTGTGTGTGTCTGTGTGTTGTGTGTGATTGTGTGTGATTGTATGTGATTGTATGTTGTGTGTGGTTGTTTGTTGTGTGTGGCTGTGTGTAGCTATGGGTTGTGTGGTTATGTGTTGTGTGTGGTTGTGTATTGTGTGTGGCTATGTGTTGTGTGTGGTTGTGTATTGTGTGTGGCTATGTGTTGTGTGTGGTTGTGTATTGTGTGTGGCTCTGTGCTGTGTGTGCTTGTGTGTGCCTGTGTGTGCTTGTGTGCTGTGTGTGGCTGAGGTTGTGTGCTGTGTATGGCTGTGTGCTGTGTCTGGTTATGTGTTGTGTGTTGTGTGTATTGTGTGTGTCTGTGTGCTGTGTGTGGTTGTGTGTTGTATCTGGTTGTGTGTGGCTGGCGGTTGTGTGAACCTACTTGTGTGGCGGTACGGCCAGGGGGTGGTTTTGGTGTCCATGTGGGGTGGTGTGTGTGTGTAGGGGGCGGGGGTGGTGGGAGACTGTAGAACAGAGGTGACTGCCAGTTCAAGCATCGTAATGAGGGGGCTTCACAAGGCCCCGATTCATTGGTTCAAATGTACAGAAATATATTATTTATAATACGAAAACCAAACATTTTATTGAATTTGCAATGGAAAATATTATGATAAGCATATTTCCATCTTGTCAACCGTGAATATTTCCCTTGAATCAACACGGTGAGCGCTGACTTCATGACCCCCAGGTCAGAGTACAGTGAGTTCCCATTAATCCAGACTATAGTAAAATCTCTCTAACCGACCACCTCCACAGATCGACCACTCCACTATATCGATCGCTTTATTTGGGTCCCAAACGATCGTCCATACAATGAAATGAAAAACTCCCTAAACCGACCACCTCACTAAATGGACCATTTAAATTCGGTCCCATGGTCGGTCGATTTATAGGTTTTACTGTACGTGGTTCTCAACATCCAAGGTCGGATTTGCGAGATTTGGGGTGTAACGATGTTCACATAGGAGTATTAAAAATAATCTTGTAATCAATTTTATTTCCACACAAACACAACATCAGTATTGACAGTAAGAAATAATCGGGATTGTCCAAAGCTATCAAATCATGCACTCCACAGTCAAATTGTTGAAGATGGCTGGTTGGTTGTTGTAATTTTACATCCTGGCAACGTCTAAGGTCATATCAGGACGGGTACTGACTTGTGACAGTGCACACTCATAAAGACTTTATAGTGCTGCCCCATGGGAAATCAGGCCACTGGCACCATGACCTGATATCCCACTCAGTCATGTTATCCTGACAGTGAGCTAAAAAGCCCTTGCCCTATCCTATTAATGACGAATGGCAGGATAGGAAGCAACCGATTCGGCCACCGCACCTGGGCTGCGTTCAAAGTATGCCTCTGAGGCGCCTCAAACAAATTCCTGATGTTATGCTAGTCTGAATGACTTTAGCTGTTGGTTGCCTCGAAAATGGCGACTCCATAGGGGGGCAGCCATTTGCAATGGAAAAGAAGAGGTCTGATTGGCTGAAACCATTGAATATGGCTGCCATTTGTTAAGCGCCTTTTGCCTCCTACCTGAAAAGGGAGAAGTCTCCAAGTCAACTCGGAGGTGTACCCTGAATGCAAATAAGGTAAAAAGACATCATGGAGACGACTCTGAGTCGACTCCGAGGCGTTCTCTGAACACGGCTGTGGTAGTGAGATTTGGAGCTAAACGATGTTCACATAGGAGTATTAAAACTAATGTTGGAATCGTTTTTATTTCCACATAAACACAATAGCAGTATTGACAGTAAAATTCATCGGGATTGTCCAATGCATCCAACAGTCCAATTGTTGTAGAAGTGAGTGCCGAATCGCGCCGAGTAGTTTCATGAAGACCCGGGGGTGGCGCCACTCTTGTCACTCCGCAGTGAATCAAATTGTGGCTGCTGATTGGCCAAATACATAATACACACAAATATACATAAATAACGCCAGTTCACTACACACCAAGACGGGGATCGAACCCCTCCATTTATCTCCACTATTTATATATAAATACAGTAAACCTCTCTAAATCGACCTACCAAAGAACCGAATTTAAATGGTCCATTTCGAGAGGTGGTCGGATTAGGGAGTTTTTTAAATCGTTACAATGGTATTGTATGGGCGATTGTTTGGGACCCAAATAAAGCGATCGATATAGAGGAGTGGTCGATCTGTGGAGGTGGTCGGTTAGAGAGGTTTTACTGTCTACATATATAATGCTAGTTCACCACACACCAAGTCGGGGCTCGAACCCTTCTCTCTAACAAAAAACTCTGCATCCAGACCACTGTTGTTCTGAGATAGTAGGCGTCCTGTCGTCTGAAGGATAGTCAAATGAAAAATATACAGTTTCAATGGTGAGAAAGTGTCCACACAAGGCAAGGGTCCGCTAAAAAGAGGGGCCACTGAAGACAGCTACGACTGTATTTGTTTCCATCTGTGAACAAATAAAAATAAAAATAAAGCAAGAACAATAAATAACATGTTCCAGTTAAAGCGCACCAAACAGCAAATTTTAAAAGCACGAAGTCATTGCTATCTCTCCCTCGCCAAACTTAAATTGTTTTATTTGTTTAAAGACAGCTTGCAAAACATTATATATTTATTCTTGTTGAACAATAAACATGTTTCAGTTAAAACGCATCAAACATAAACATTATGAAATACAAACTTTCTCCTATCCCACCCTCAGCAAACTTTAAACACATTAATTTAAAAACAGCTTGCAAAACATGATATATTTGTTCTTGTTGACCAAAATATTTTTCGAGTCCTTCACTGAGGCGACTTTGCTCGGCGCCCTGTTTGCCCGCCGGCTCCAAGCCGGGCGGGGCCAGATCCCGTTGTAAAATTGTCCGATTTAATACATGTGAACCGAGGTGAAATTACTATAATAAATTGCAAACTGTCTATATAATGATAAAAGTTAATATATAAAAACCCAAAGGCATATGAGGGATGTGTGAAATTGGTAAACTATTATTCATTGAGTATAGAATTTGTATAATTGAATAGTCTTTAGAGGGAGTGTCACTTCCGAGTTTGACTAAGAACAGTCTTTGGAAGAGTCACCTCACATGCCCCCTCCCCCCCCACATGGTATTGTTATGATCATTGACCACTGCATTGTATTCTAATTGGAGGATTAAGTCATGTGACCACTGCATTGTACTGTGATTGATGAATGGAATCATGTGACCACGGCCATCTTGGATCTTGAGAAAACCTATATAAGCCAATAAATTGAAGAGTCTCATTCTCTTACTTTCACTCTAACCCTGTTTCCTTCATTACCTGTAGTGCTTTCATTTGACCTATTTACACCACCCACACCACCAGCCGGCACGTTTACAAAATGGCGACCACGACTTGAGAAACTACCGAGATTTGGTTAGTACTGACTATAGATAGTTTGTTGAATAGTTTCGGTGTGTTTCGGTAGCATTTTCTTTTTATTTGTTTTATAATACTACACATTTATATTTCTTTATTTAATTGTTAGCTGACTACTGTTATTTTTGAACGCACGTGGTGTGACTTGAACGCACGTGGTGTGACTTCAATACACGTGTTGTTTCATTTTTGACGTTAGGGGTAGTACTACAATTATTTAATAGAAACTATATTATATACGTAGTATTTTTATTTCATTTAATTTGATATGCTATTTTAAATTCTAAATTTCTTGAGGTTGAGAAATATAAGGACTGAGAAATAGACTGCGACTGGTGGGTAGCTGGAGTGGATAGGTTGTTTTCTTCTATTTGATTCTCTATTCTTTTTACTTTTTGCAAGGATTAAATTAAATTAAATTACTTTGTCGACGAATTTCCGACGAAAGTGTCTTTTCTTAAGGGTTACATTAGTCTTTGACGTTGATATTACTGTAATATTATAGTTTTATCGCCTGTCTGAAGCCTCGTGGCACCGCTAGAATTGTTTTCATTTTCGGACTACTTTCGGTAATTTTCTTTAACCTTGGAGTAATGGGAGCGTATTAATACATACGGAGAGACTTTTCACTTTTCTACTACGTTACAGGTAAATTCTATCGGTTGGATATAATTCTTTGACTCTATTTCTACCGCGCTTTACGCAACACACTAAATTTCCCATTGACCCGCTACAAGGAGGATTTCAATAGCGTGAAATATATTTGACTTGTGGTAAGTTAATATATTATTGATTATATTGTATTTAAATACACTTGTACTATATAATACACATTAAACACTCACAATGCCTGTAACACGGTTAAAGGAGGATTCTTTACGTGAACAATTTGGATTGTGGTTGCAGAACCAAGTAGATTTGGGAATTTTGAGTGATGATTGTGATAAATTGGAAGCATGGACTAAGTTTATGGCTGATAGTATAGAGAACATAACTGAAAAAAATGAAGATAGGTTACTACAGGTTACTGAACGTGCTGAAGCTGACTATCAAAGAGAAGAACGTAGAGAAAAACGTGAGTTAGCTAGTCTAGAACATAAAAGTAGTGAAACCAAAATAAGAGCTCTAAAAGCATATGGAAAGTCTGTGCCTATGCTGGACGGTACTGACAGAGGTGCATTGAGAGAGTGGGTAGATCTTATTGAGAGGATTGGTGTTCTTGCTTGACGGGCTGTACCGGGACGGGGCCGGGCAGAAGGCACCGGCCACTCCGCGGTCTGTTCCCCGGGCAGAAGGAACCGGCACTTTCCCGGTCTGCTCTCCGCGCAGAAGGCACCGGCACCTTCCCGGTCTGTTCCCCGGGCAGAAGGAACCGGCACTTTCCCGGTCTGGTCCCCGGGCAGAAGGCACCGGCCACTCCGCGGTCTGTTCCTCGGGCAGAAGGAACCGGCACTTTCCCGGTCTGTTCCCCGGGCAGAAGGAACCGGCACCTTCCCGGTCTGCTCCCCGGGCAGAAGGAACCGGCACCTTCCCGGTCTGCTCCCCGGGCAGCAGGCACCGTCCACTCCCCGGTCTGCTCCCCGGGCAGAAGGCACCGGCCCCTGCCTGGTCTGGTCCCCGGGCAGAAGGCACCGGCCATTCCCCGGTCTGCTCCACAGGCAGAAGGCGGACAGGGTCCCGCCGGCAGGCGCCCTCCGCCAGGCGTCTCTACCCTCCCGCAGTGTTTTCCGATTTAAATCGGAATTTTGAGCAATTAGTTGGTTGGATTTGGGAGTTTTACGTCCTGGCAACATCACGACAGGTACTGACTTGTGACAGTGCGCACTCATGGGGACTTTATAGTGCGGTCCCACTGGGAAATCAGGCCGCCAGCACCATGACCCGATATCCCACATTATCCAGATACTGTGCTAACCAGTCCCTGCGCTATCCTAATAATGCCGAGCGTCAGGCTAAGTAGCGATAAGCATCAATTTTATAAGTCAAGTTATAAGTATAGAGCCACTGTTAATTCAGCTGGAATTCGAACTCCTGACCTTCCGCACGTGAAGCCCTGCACTCTACCGATTCGGCCACCGCGTCTGGTATTAACCACGTTAAACCAAGCTCGGTTAAACCAAATGATCGGTTAATCCAAACTTTTTTCGGCGGCCCGCCAAAATACTACCATTTATCATATAAAAAAGTTGGTTAAACCAAGGTCAGTTAATCCAAAGTATCGGTTAATCCAAACAAACTTATCGGCCCCAGGCCACTTCCGGTACAGTTAAACCAAACTTTCATGTGGTTTAAAGGTCATCTGGGACTTTTTTATATAATAAATGGTACTATTTTGCCAGGTCGCCGAAAAAAGTTTGGATTAACCAATCGTTTGATTTAACCGAGGTTGGTTTAATGGGGTTAAACTGTATATACATAAAAACAATAATCATAGTGTCCACATACATTGTACATTCATAATGCACCCCCATTTTTGTCAAAGCCAAGTCAAAGTCAATGCCTGGTTAGACCAATGATCGGTTAATCCAAAAAATTTCTAGGGTCCCTTCAAGTTTGGTTTAACGGGGTTATACACTACCGCATTATAGTCATGTTCATTAGATAAATCCAGCCTAAGCATGGGTGAACGGAAGTAGGGGAATCAAAGGCTGCGGTATGTGCTGTCCTGTCTGTGGGAAAGTGCATATAAAAGACCCCTTGCTGCATATCGGAAAGAGAGTAGCCTATGTGGCGGCAGTGGGTTTTCTCCAAAGAAATATGTCAGAATGATGACATGTTTGATGTCCAATAGCTGATGATACGAAAATCAATGCTCTCTAGAGACTTCACTAAATAAAACAAACTTTCCTTTGACTGAAGTGGTGGTGGTGGGGGGGGGGGGGATGTTGTTGGTACACCCCTACACATCCCCCCCCCCACACACACACACACTCTGCTCGGGCAGGGGCCCAAGGCCTCACCAAAAGCCACTTCCACCAACAGGCGGCGCGGTCTGGTCAGAAATACAAACCAGAACCAACAGCGGGTAGTACACACGATTGCCAAACAAACAAATATTTAGTCTGCCTTCTGGTGGGGGGGGGGGGGGGTAGTAAGGAGGAGAGAATAGGTGGGGGGGGGGGAGGAGGAAGGAGAGACTGGGGCGGGAGGGGAGGGGATGCTGGGGCGGGGGATGGGGGGAGGAAGGGGAGAGTGGGGGGAGGATGGGGGGGGGGCGGGATTGTATGGAGGAATCGGCCAACTGTATAACTAACAGCTCGTCGACCATTTACAATATCAATAATTTAAATTCAAAATGCAACAATGTTATAACGACACCCGCCCATATATGGCCACTACTCTGTTGGAAGCGCTACTTCTCAGCCGGTCACCCACGTTCTCAGCCGGTCACCCACGTTCTCAGCCGGTCACCCAAGTTCTCAGCCGGTCACCCACATTCTCAGCCGGTCACCCAAGTTCTCAGCCAGTCACCCAAGTTCTCAGCCGGTCACCCATGTTCTCAGCCAGTCACCCAAGTTCTCAGCCGGTCACCCACGTTCTCAGCCGGTCACCCAAGTTCTCATCCGGTCACCCATGTTCTCAGCCGGTCACCCAAGTTCTCAGCCGGTCACCCAAGTTCTCAGCTGTTCACCCACATTCTCAGCCAGTCACCCATGTTCTCAGTGGGTCACCCACATTATCAGCCGGTCACCCACGTTCTCAGCCGGTCACCCACGTTCTCAGCCGGTCACTCACCTTCTCAGCCGGTCACCCACGTTCTCAGCCGGTCACTCAAGTTTCACGCCGAGTCTCGTCAGTACTTTGATCGGTGACTACCTGGGAATGCCATGTGCCATCAACATCCCAATACAGTATAACCCCGTTAAACCAAACTTGAAGGGACCCGAGACATTTGTTTGGATTAACCGCTCATTGGTTTAACCAAGCTTTGGCTTCGATTTTGACTTGGCTTTGGCAAAAATGTGAGTGCATTATGAATGTAATATACAATGTATGTGGACACTTTGATTATTGTTCTTTTATGTATATACAATATAATCCCGTTAAACCAAGTTCTGTCAAACCAAAAAATTGGTTAATCCAAACTTACTACCATTTATCATATACAAATTTCGATTGGGTCTCAGATGACCTTATAAGTGCATGAAAGTTTGGTTTAACCATACTGGAAGTGGCCTGGAGTCCGACAATTTTGTTTTGATTAACCGATAATTTGGATTAACCGATTTTGGTTTAACCAACTTTTATAAGATAAATGGTAGTATTTCGGGCCACCTAGAAAAGTGTGGATTAACCGATCGTTTGGTTTAACCGAGCTTCGTTTAACGGGGTTATACTGTCAGATATTAATATACTTCTTTAAAAAAAAAAAACTTTACTGGACGCGGTGGCCGAGTCGGTAGAGCGCGGGCCTCGCATATGGGAGATTGAGAGTTTGGTTCCCGGTCAAGTCAAACCAATGACTTGTCGAATTAATACTTCTCGTTTCCTAGCCTGGCGCCTGGCATTAATAGGATAGCTCAGTGTCAGGATAATATGAGTGAGTGGGATATCGGGTCATGGTGCCAGCAGCCTGATTTCCCAGTGGGGTGGCACTATAAAGTCACCATGAGTGTGCATTGTCACAAGTCGGTACCAGGCCTGATAAGACTTTAGATGTTGCCAGGACATAAAACGGCAACAACCAACCAACCAACTTAAAATAAAATTGTGCTAATATCTTATTCTCATGAAGATTGCACCATACTTTTTAATGTGTTTTTTTATTTCCCCACCGCCCCACACTCTTTTAATAAATGATTCCCTTCATGGTATTTCTTCAATTTGGACGCCTTTTTGTTAGTACAACACCCAGGCGTGTTTGCCACCTGTAAGTGACCTTCACCTTGGCACTGACTGTCGCTGAGACGGCCCGGTTTCTGGGTGGACGGTCACGTCCTGTGTCTGGCCCTAATATCAAACTCAAGTCTGAAGGAACCAGACGGGATGGCCGAATGAGTTGAGCGTCCGTCTCCCGGTTTGCTAGATCGGGGGATTCGGACCCACGGATTCCAACCCTGATCGAATCAAACCAATGACTATTAAAATGTATTATTATCTCTTCCTAGCCTGATAATCGGCATTATTACGATAGGGCAAGGATTGGTTGGTTCGGTGTCAGGATAAGGTGACTGAGTGGGATATCAGCTCATGGTGCTGGCAGCCTGGTCTCCCAGTGGGGTAGCACTATAAAATCGCCATGAGTGCTCACTGTTGAAAGTCGGTACCAGTCCTGATATGATATGGGTTTTACGTTCAGGTAACCTCTAAGGTTATACATATATATATATATATATATATATATGGGTTATTCTCCAAAACTGGGCACCACATATTTGGTCTCCACGTTACGATGGTGATAATTAAGTCTTTGTTTTATTGATAACAAGTCAAATAATTATTGTAGCCTGTCTATTAGGTATGTTAGCAGTTCTACATGTATTGAATTTATCCCACATAAGATATCAAAATTATAATTGTATGATTTTGCGCTAGATTGAAAATATGAATATTACATATTACATATTGACACCATACATGTTGCCAAACTTTTTTTCAACATATTTTTCAACTTTTTTTGTGTAAGTCATAACCTTGTCTGCTTAACAGTAATCAATAAAATCTCATCTGACTATGTTGTATATGTTAAAATGAGGTTCTGGGTGTGTCTTTTATTTTCATGTTACACGAGTGATATTAATGTATTTCTCAATTTGTATAAGATCTAATTCAAAAAGTGAAATTCATTTTTTTCAACTCTGACATATGTACAACATGCAAACCTTCATAGGACATTGGATTAGGCTATTATTTGGAAGGATCTTTGCTATTATTTGGAAGGTTTTCACTTTTGGTTTCCATGTCACACTTTTGTGCCCAGTTTTAGAGAATGACCCATATATCTAGGGTTTTCTGACCAGGTCTAGTGGCGGTTTTCTTTGTTTGTTTGTTGTTGTTTTACGTCCTAGCAACATCTAAGGTCATATCAGGACGGGTACCGACTTGTGACAGTGCGCACTCATGGCAACTTTATAGTACTGTCCCACTGGGAGACCAGGCCACCACCACCATAACCTGATATCCCACTAAGTCACATTATCCTGACACTGAGCCAAACAGTCCTTGCCCTATCCTAATAATGCCGAGTGCCTGGCTAGGAAGCGACAAGTATCAATTTTAAAGTCATTGGTTTGATTCAGGGTTGGAATCCGTGGGTCCAAATCCCACGATCTACCAAAGTGGCGGTAGTGACCAGACGCAGCTGGTATCAGGGTGGCCAGGACCCACTCACAGGTGGCGCCATAGTGGCAGAAGCAGGAATTAACTCCTATGACAGTAGGATAGTAGGTAATAACTAATATATAGAAGAGAACTGATAAGTGGTAGTGTCCTTGTTTATATTCCCATAATCGATTATAGAGACCATATATATATATATATATATATATATATATATATATATATATATATACAGTAAGACCTCTCTAACCGACCACCTCCACAGATCGACCACTCCCCTATATCGATCACTTTATTTGGGTCCCAACAATTCTTTTATAAGGATATTCTAACTCCCTAAACCGACCACTTCCCTAAATAGACCACTTAAAGTCGGCCCCATGGTCGATCGATTTAGAGAGGTTTTACTGTGTATATATATATATATATATATGTATGTACCTCCTTCACCCGTCCCCAATAGTTGACTTATTTGGCCATAATGTCTTCAGAACAAAATCATAAACTATTATAACCACATGTTTCCCCAATAATATACGAGTTCCGTTTAGGCAGTGCTCTTTATACGTTGATGTGGAGGAGAGGGAGCTATATTTATGAACACTCATAGTAATAATTATTCCATGCACTTTTATATTAAAGTTTTAAAAAAAAGCTAAACAACACTCCTTTTTTTTTAATGTGCGTAAACAGATCGCAGCGACACGAGACGAAACGTGATATATAGCGTACCGCTTGTTATATACAAGGCGATATATCATGGCCATGTCTGGTCATGTGACCGGGACGTAATACTCATCATATATATTGACATATTTAAGTACGGGCACACATTCTCATATATATGTATGTGTATATGTGTGTAGTAAAACCTCTCTAACCGACCACCTCCTCAGATCGACCACTCCCCTATATCGATTGCTTTATTTGGGTCCCAAATGATCGCCCATCATCATCATCATGCTGTCGGTCGTGATGCGACAAAGACTGCTTTCATTACTTGACTGCCACCCTCATTTCATGAAAGCTGCCTGCAAAAGTGTTGTAGTGCTGCTGGCTTTTGCAAGTTACCAGCGGCACTCTCTCGGGGAGCAAATAGAGGTTTCACACCGTCAAGAACATGTCAAGACAGGCGCAGAACTGTTTGTCCCTGCAGCGGCTGGTCGGGAGATGTTGGGAGTTCCATACATCAACCGCCCTTAATGCTGGCCCATACAATACCATATACAGTACAACCCCGTTAAACGAAGCTCAGTTAAACCAAACGATCGGTTAATCCAAACTTTGTTCGGCGTCCCGGCAAAATACATAGACCCCGAGCCAGGGGCATTCAGCCAACGTCGCCGCCAACACTGGCCAGCTCCCCGAGATGGACTAGACAACGAAATTGCTGCCATATACATGGTGGTAAAGCACACCGGACTGCCCAACGTGTGTGAGCCTGTCTACACGTCCCATCCGGACTTAACATACAACAATGGAGGACAAATCTATCTGACTCGCCTGACCATCGGCAGCTAATAGATTTGATGGACTATGGATTCCCACTCGGATACATGGGACCCACATCCAACACCTCTCAAACACTCAACCACCCCAGTGCAACCCAGCATCCAGAAGCAGTGGACGATTACATAACCAAGGAACTAAGTTGTGGAGCCCCATACGGCCCAGTCAACCAGACTCCTTTTATTGAATGGTTTCATGTATCGCCATTAATGACTTGCGAGAAATCACACCCAACTAAACGACGCATAATAGCTGATATGTCATTTCCGAGAGACACTTCAATTAATGCTTACATAATCAAAAATACTGCACTCGACCAACCAAGGGAGCAGTGCTTCCCGACAGTAGATGGCTTCACAAAGGAGTTGAGGGAGGCCAGCAAGGGGAGTTTCATGTTCACAATGGACATAAGCAGGGCCTACAAAAACTTCAGGTCCTGCCCCCTTGACTGGCCCCTCCTGGGCGCAAGATGGCGAGATGGATATTACCTCGACACATCAGTACCATTTGGTGCCCGAGGATCCAGCTGCCATGTACAATGAGTCGCCGAGGCTGTTGTCTACATACTGAGAGAGAGGGGTATAAGAGCCACAAGGCAAGTGACAGGCAAACATGCCAACGACACTTCCGTATAACACAACAAATATTCAGGGACCTCGACTTACCAGAAGCTGTCGAGAAGACACAACAGCCAGCCACCAAAGTATGATGGCTGGGCATATGCATCAATGCCCAGGACATGACCCTAACCATGACGCGAGATAAAGTCAACAGCACCATCAGACTTGTACGCACAACAGCGGGAAGGGAACATGTAACACGAAAACAGCTGCAGTCGCTTCTAGGGAATGTGTGCAAACTGGCCGGCTGTTTGTCGGATGACTCCTCCACGCCCTATGCAGCATGACAAGCAACCAGACAGCAGTCACCGACGAGATGAGGCGGGACCTGGCGTGGTTCCTGGAGTTTACCCATGCATGGAACGTGACGTCACTAATACCGCCAAGTCAGCCTACTACCGAAATACCTGTCGATGCAGAGACTCCAATAAAGTCAACAAACCACCCAACTAGTATGGCTTGGCTGAATGATTGGCCGAGCCAATCAAAACACAAAACAACAAATCAAACAAGATTGATCAAATTACCACTAAAAGACATTTGACATTAATATATTATCTACCATACAATTGACACACAAGCAATTGAAATATCAAACTGGTATGATAATCAGTAATTGATAATTATATTGATTATTAACTTCTCTCATCACCCATTTTAATCGCTCTGCATGTTAAATGTTATCTTCTTATATAATCACATGTTATTGCTATGTTATGTTATCATATGTGCTGCATATTACATCTCATCCCATAAACTGATCATATACCATGACCTTAAGTCGGCCGTTGCTGCTCTCATACCAACATAATTGATGATGGGGTGGAGCCACCCAAATAAAAGCCATGGTTTCCCTACTTCAGCTTCCATGTCTTCTCTGCCTGAGAGCAATGTGTATACTATTATCTATTTGTTTGATATTAAGTCAAATTTTGTCAAGTTAAAAGCCCCAGTCACACCTACCCGGACCAGGGGCCGGACGAGCCCCGGACCATGATCTGGCGTGATCCGTGGCGATCCGGGGTGTTCCGTGGCTTATCCGTGGCTGGTCCTTGGTGATCCGGCATGATCCGACATGATTCGTGGCTGGTCCGGCCTCGTCCGGGGTCCACCCCGGATGTTTTTAAATGTTTAAAACATCTGGAGTGGTCCCGGGCATTTGCGATCCAGGCTCGATTCGACATCGTCCGCGATGATCCGGGGGTAATCCGGGGCTGGTCCGGGTAGTCCGGGGGTGCTCCGGGGGTAGTCTGTGTGTCCTCCGGGGCCACGGTTTAACCCGGACCAGCCCCGGACTAGCCCGGACTAGCCCTGACATAGCCACGGACAACTCCCGGACTGCCCGGATAAGACCCGGACAAGCTGGATCAGCACGGATTAGCCACATATCACCACGGAGCAAGTCCACTTCAAGTCCGGGAGTACTCCGGGTAGTCCAGGGGGTGGTCCGGCTCACTCCAGGGTGATCCGGCCTCTGGTTCAGGTCTAGTCCATGGCTCACCCTGGTAGGTCTGACCACGAGGCAAAAAACGACCAAAATAGCGATTTTATCCGGGGCTGTCCGGGACAGTCTGGACGACTGGTCCGGGGGTTGGTCCGGCTCAAAATCCGGGGCTCATCCGGGTAGGTGTGACTGAGGCTTTTGGTTATGTTTTTTTTGGACTATGTTGTTCACAAGTATCTAATTTGCATATGAAGAGCTCTTTTCCAAAATGCGATAAGCACCAATCTAAAGAGGGGTTGCAATGCCAATACAAAGTTGATACTAGATCGTATTTTGGAAAAGAGCTCTTCATATATATAAAGAGCTCTTCATATATATATATATATATATAGATGTATATATACACAATAAAACCTCTCTAACCGACCACTTCTACAAAGTTGCCATTGGCATTGTAAACCCATTTTATGGATTGGCGCTTATCACGTTTTGGAAAAGAGCTCTTCATATGTAGATTCAAATTTAGATAAGCGTTTTTCTTTCAATGGTTTATCGGACCAGAGAGGATTACCGAATGAGTTGAGCGTCCGTCTTCTGTTTTGGTAATGGTAGATCGTGGGATTCGAAACCCACGGGTACTAACCCTGGTCGAGTCAAACCAATGACGTAAAAATTGATACTTGTCGCTTCCTAGTCAGGCGCTTGGCATTATTAGGATAAGGCAAGGACTGATTGACTCAGTGTCAGGATAATGTGACGGAGTGGGATATCAGGTCATGGTGCTGGCAGCCTGGTTGACCAGTGGGGCAGCACTATAAAGTTGCCATGAGTGCGCACTGTCACAAGTCGGTACCCATCCTGATATGATCTTAGATGTTGCTAGGACTTAAAACAACAACAAACAACAACAATCGGACTATTTAACTTTAACGCCGCCAATGAAGACATATACTTTCACCCTGACAGGCGTGACCAGCAATTCAATGATGCATTGTCAAGTCAGCTGTCTCTCTTCCAGTCCACATGTACAAAATAATATCTATGAAGCCTGATACTACCTAACTATTTGCTTCTATTGTACCATACTATACCATCTCATCATCTCATCCATAAATAGTTCAAATGCATTATTATATTACTGTTAAGAATGGAAGACCGGCGCCTCGGTGCTGAAATAAAATGGTATTTCAACTAGAATCTTAAAAAAATTTTAATTGAGCAAATCAAAAGAGTAAAAAGAAATAGGGCCGATGTGAACTCTTTCTCTGTGTAGATCTATGACTTTTCAAATGCATTATTATATGAATGTTAAGACAAGAAGACCAGCGCCTCGGTTCTGAAATAAGATGGTGTTTCAACTAGAATTAAACAAATAAATAGGAAAGGGGGGGGGGGGAGAAGAAAAAAAAGCAAATGAAAATGAAAAGAGAAAAAAGAAAGGCAATTGATGTAAACTCTTTCATAGTATATGACTATACCAGCGGTTTCGCGGAGACCCAGAACTACGGGTGTTTCATCTGCCCTTCAAAGTGCGCGCCGCGCCTGCGCAGTGAGTGCGACGCGGGGCCCAGCGGCGACCGGCGTCTGTCTGTGCGCATGCGTGCTGAACGACGCGTCCTGATTGAGACATCCGGGGGATCGATCGATCTATCGATCTATCTATCTAACTATCTATCTATCTATCTATCGATGTATCTATCTATCTCTCCATATCTATCTATCTATCTATCTATCTATATGTCTATATATCTATCTATCTCTCCGGGTGCGGTTACGGTAAGGTGGTGTGTGGAGCTCACCAGGGGCCATATGTATGAACAACTTTTTATCGGCTCTGGGGCCGTATGCACGAATCGGGGTTAGGGCCATAACCGCGGCTAGGCTAGCTCCACACGGCTAAATGTGAGTAATTGCATACCGATTTCTCACATTTAGCCGTGTGGAGCTAGCCTAGCCACGGTTACGGCTCTAACCCCGATTCGTGCATACAGCCCCTGGTGTTAAGGGCCGCAGCCGGGTTAACTAACGCCGGTGTTGGGAAATGGGTCACGGGGTATGTACGGGTCCAAAGCGCGGTGGCATTAGCTAACATATAAGTTATTTATAGATTTGGGAAATCCCTCTGAGCCTGTTCCCGGCGAGCACTGCTATTTGACAATGTCACCGCCGATCCGCCTGTGGCGGCGGCGTTAATATCGGTTTGATTATTGGTTTAATTTGACCAAATTTCACTTTGTTACCATGTTATTCGGTTAAATTTGATAGCATTGAATAGATTTGGGCCTAATCGGCGGCGGCGGCGGCGATTTGTTTTGTTTACATTCGACAATATGAATAATGCCGCCGATCGGCGTTAATATCGCTTCGATTTTGGGGTGATTTGACCAATTTCATGTTTTGAGTATGTAATTCTGTTAAATATGATAGCATTGAATAGATTTGGCCCTAATATATTGCCACCGATGTGGCGGTGGCGGCGGTGGCGGCGGCGGCGGCGGCGATTTGTTTTGTTTAGATTCGACAATATGAATATCGCCGCCGATGTAGCGGCCTCGTTAATATCGCTTTGATTTTAGGGTCTATAATTTGGTTATAATAAAGGTAGGAACCCCCATGTGACGTACGAAAAGGTACATAGATATAAATGCAATATTTGGTCATATACAGTGCAGTAAGGAGTCTTTCCCAAAGGCAGGTTTAACAAAGTGCGAAATATTATTCAATTACAGTTGTGGCTTGAACTGCAAATGTTCACATAGTGCGTCATCTATCTTCATAACAAAGTCAATCATATGGCAAATTTGTCATCAGATGACAAATGACAATTTAACGTTTACCATTAATCAAATCTTCACAATCTTACCTACTAACATTTTGATTCAAACGTTGTGTAACGCCACATAGTTATTCATATAACAACAACATTTTGACAATTTCATAAATATCCCTTCTCCGAACGCGTTGAGGTGTAAGTCGCTCCTGGCTTTATTCCGAGTCCACCACCGCGATGCTCGTCCCACTACACTGGTCCCTACCACGGGCTATACGCACACATCACTAAATACACGGCAAACACGCACAGTTATACACACGTACACACAATACATGGCATACAGACGAGTATGCACCGTCCGCCGGTATAATACACATATATATATATATATACCTGCCTGTGCACATACATGTACACACATGGCATACACACGCGTATTCACACACTGCCGGTGTAATACAGATATATACACCTACCTGTACACATACATGTACACACATGGCATACACACGCGTATTCACACACTGCCGGTGTAATACAGATATATACACCTACCTGTACACATACATGTACACACATGGCATACACACAAGTATTCACACACTGCCGGTGTAATACAGATATATATATATATATACACCTGCCTGTACACATACATGTACACACATGGCATACACACGCATATTCACACACCGCCGGTGTAATACAGATATATACACCTACCTGCACACATACATGTACACACATGGCATACACACACATATTCACACACTGCCGGTGTAATACAGATATATATATATACACCTACCTGTACACATACATGTACACACATGGCATACAAACGTGTATTCACACACCGCTGGTGTAATACAGATATATACACCTACCTGTACACATACATGTACACACATGGCATACACACAAGTATTCACACACTGCCGGTGTAATACAGATATATATATATACCTGCCTGTGCACATACATGTACACACATGGCATACACACACGTATTCACACACTGCCGGTGTAATACAGATATTTACACCTACTTGTACACATACATGTACACACATGGCATACACACACAGATGCACACACCACCGGTGTAATACAGATATATATATACACCTACCTGTACACATACATGTACACACATGGCATACACACAAGTATTCACACACCGCTGGTGTAATACAGATATATACACCTACCTGTACACATACATGTACACACATGGCATACACACATGTATTCACACACCGCTGGTGCAATACAGATATATATATATATAAACCTGCCTGTACAAATACATGTACACACATGGCATACACACAAGTATTCACACACTGCTGGTGCAATACAGATATATATATATACACCTGGCTGTACACATACATGTACACACATGGCATACACACAAGTATTCACACAGCGCCGGTGTAATACAGATATTTACACCTGCCTGTACACAATCAGGTACACATATGGCATACACATGAGTATTCACACACCGCCAGTGTAATACAGATATACATATATATATATATATATATATATATATACAGCTACCTGTACACATACATGTACACACATGGCATACACACGAGTATTCACACACCAAACCAAACAACAAAAACAAACACTCACTAGATAACTTAATCAAAAGTAGAGGGTTAAAGCAAAAAAAACAATGAACTAACAAGACTTGGAGAAAGCAGCTCGATAATAGACCTAATAATATTACCAGACTCAAATCATGCCCACACCTCAGGGACAAAATCATGAGTTGATATATGTTACAAGAAAGAAAATAAAAACCAAAAACAAAACTACTCCCCGTATGGGTAGATCACATAAAAACTACATGAAAGAGGCACTAGAAGCTCACCTGAAAGAAAACATTAAATTGCCACTTCAAACTGACATAGGTGTAAATGTCCAATGGGACAACATATATAATATATATATAATACACAACTATTAAACAAACTACAGGTGCTGCAAAACAGAGCCCTCAAAATATGCCTTCAGGTGCATAAAAGGTATCCCACAATAGAATTACACAAAAAATGCAATGCAACACTATTAACCAGTCGAAACTGGGACAGGGAAACGCACCTCAAAATACTAGCACACCATTACACCACAAAACCAGGCTACACAGTAACACCCCGAAGGGAACCAGGCAAATGGCTGACAGCAATAATTAGCAAACACATTTATGAGAGAAGTGTACTGGCCATGGCAGCACACGCCTGGAATAATCAGCCCACACAACAACGGGCAATTGAAAGCCTGGACAACTATAACAGATCCTTTAAGAAAACAAGGCAGTACACAACCACCTACTGAAGGAACAATATCTCACCTGACCATGGGCGCAGTTACTGCTTGCTGTGTTCTGGCACAAAAGCAAAAGACAGGCCAGGAAAGATGGTAGATATTACAAATACGTAAACTATCCCTCCTAAGTACTAAGGAAATCCTAATGATTACCACCATATGACGCAGTCCGTCTGGGTATGTGTAATGGCACAAACAAAAGCAGAACAGGGCAGGCCATGATCAAGCATCGGATTCACCCTGAAATATAAAATGGCTAAGCATACAACACACCCATCCCACCGAGATGCAGTCCTGAAGGTTCCGATTGTGTTCTAAGTCTAACACACTGGTGCACTATCTAAGGACAGGGCATAGGTGAAAGGATGCTATACCAAACAATAAAAGGGAAGGGATCCTCTCCCGCAGGCCAGTATGTCATCCGGGTAGATGTACAGATTAGGCTAAGGTATCATACTCATATTAGGAAAAAACTTTGAAAAATACAAAAAAACTAATTTAGAAACTACTAAGACCCAAAGCTCCAAACAGTTGGCCCAAGCAAGACCATATGCAGGACGTGGTGTTAGCGAGGCAAAACGCGTTTATATGGGATTTCTGGTTTAGCGCCGAAAAGTCGGTATGCACGAGTCAGTGATAGGCCTAACACCGCACGTTTAAGGTCTGCGACACTAACCCCGTTTTATATGACGTTTAAGGGCGGTGTTAGCGTAAGGTTGTGGCCAAATCTATTCAATGCAATCATATTTAACAGAATTAAATACACAAAAAGTGAAATTTTATCAATTTAACCCTAAATTCGAAGCGTTATTAAGGCTACCACCGCATTGGCGGCAATATTAATAGTTATATTTTCGAATCGCCGAACGTAAAGTAAACAAATCGCCGCCACTGCCAGTATGGAAAGCGACGTCGATGTGGTGGCTGTGGCGATTTGTTTACTTTACGTTCGTCGATTCGAAAATATAAATATTAATATCGCTGCCATTACGGCTGCAGCGTTAATATTGCTTCGAATTTAGGGTTAATTTCATCAAATTTCACTTATTGCGTATCTAATTCTGTTAAATATGAAACCATTTAATATATTTAAGCCTAATATATGGTACAGACGCACAGGGATTTCCCAAATCTATAAATAAATTTACATTTACCTATAATGAAAGTGTTACGCGCTCCTGCATACGACTTGACACAGTTCCCGATGTCGGTGATAGCTAAACGGTAACAGGCTCTAACACCAAACCCCGCTAACACTGACTCCTGCATATGGCCCCAGGTAAACACTCCTGAGTGCGGGACCAGACCAAAACAGTATCACAGCTGCCCAGCGTTGAAAACAAGCACCCTCACAGGAGCTTATACTTTATGGACAGAATAAATAACTTGTCACAAAAAAATATATATATAACAGAAAATACATATATATATTATATACACCTGCCTGTACACATATATGTACACACATGGCGTACACCCGGTATACACACGAGTACCCATCCACACCCCGTCGGTAGGGTTACAGCTGACGACTGATAGTCCCAGAGATGACGGCCGCCCCTCTGATCACAGACCGTCCCACCTCATCACCCTGCTTTTACGACCACGCCCATATCTGCAGGAAGTGTCCGATTCGTTATGTTCACGTGAGCTGATCTTATCACGATCTCCTCCCTACTGGGTGAAAGGATCCGGGATCCGACCAGGTGGAAGGATCCGTGACCGGGCTGGTGAAAGGATCCGGGATCCAAACAGGTGAAAGGATCCGGGATCCGGCTAGGTGAAAGGATCCAGGATCCGATCCGGTGAACGGACCCGGGATCCGGCCAGGTGGGAGGATCCGGGATCCGGTCATGTGAAGGTATCCGGGATCCGGCCAGGTGAAAGGATCCGGGATCCGACCAGGTGAGAGGATCCGTGATTCGACCTGCTGAACGGATCCGGGATCCGGCAAGGTGGAATAATCCGGGATCCAACCAGGTGAAAGGATCCGGGATCCGACCAGGTGAAAGGATCCAGGATCCGACCCGGTGAAAGGATCCGGGACCCGACCTTGTGGATGGATCCAGAATCTGACAAGGTAAAATGATCCGGGATCCGACCAAAGGCGTTACCGACTGATCCCGGATCCCGGTTCTTATTCACGGAGGGACAAGGGAAGGTTTTGTTTGTTGGGAGGTTTACATTCTTGCAACATCTAAGGTCATATCAGGATGGGTACCGACTTACAACAGTGCGCAATCATGGCGACTTTATAGTGCTGCCCCAATGGGACACCAGATCGCTGCCACCATGAGAGGAAGGGAGAGAGAGAGATAGAGAGGGAGGCGGAGAGGGTGGCGGAGAGGGAGACGGGGCGAAGCGGAGAGGGAGACGGAGAGGGAGGCGGAGAGGGAGTCGGAGCGAAGCGGAGAGGGAGACGGGGCGAAGCAGAGAGGAAGACGGAGAGGGAGACGGAGAGGGGGCGGAGAGGGGAGGCGGAGAGGGGGGCAAGAAACGACAGAGAGGGGGACGGAGGAGGGGCGGAGAGGGAGAGGAAGGGGCGGAGAGGGAGACGAGAGGGAGACGGAGAGGGAGACGGAGAGGGAGACGGAGAGGGAGAGGGAGACGGAGAGGGAGGCGGAGAGGGAGTCGGAGCGAAGCGGAGAGGGAGACGGGGCGAAGCGGAGAGGGAGACAGAGAGGGGGGCGGAGAGGGAGAGGGAGACGGAGAGGGGGACGGACAGGGGGGCGGAAAGGGAGACGGAGAGGGGAGCAGAGAGGGAGACGGAAAGGGAGACGGAGAGGGAGATGGGGCGAAGCGGAGAGGGAGACGGAAAGGAACAGAGAGGGAGAGGAGTGGGAGGCGGAGAGGGATACGGAGAGGGAGAGGAATATGGAGAATACGGACACGGAGAGGGAGACAGTGGGGGAGAGGGGGCAGAGAGGGAGACGGAGAGGGAGACGGAGAGGGACAGGAATATGGAGAGGGAGACGGAGAGGGAGACGGAGAGGGAAACGGAGAAGGAGACGGGGAGGAATGCGGAGAGGGAAAAGGAGACGGAGAGAGAAGGAGACGGAGAGGGAGACGGAAATGGACATGGAGAGGGAGACGGAGAGGGAGAGGGAGACCATCAATGTATGCTTGAGTTACTCCCGCTGTCTGAGGTGAATAAATATGACAGAGATATTGCATAGCTCCATGTTAATTCCACTGACACTAGTGACATTAACTTGTCCAACTTCACAACAGGAAGGTTGATTGATCGATGGTTGTTTTACGCCTTGTTGGCATCAAAAGCCCCTCTATTCACATCGAGACGTGTTCAAACTTTATTATATTGTATTATTATTTACTCAACTGTTGCTTTTACACATAAGGTAAAAACTTCCAATCAATCATAAATGTGTCAAATGACATTTATGAAGAAACAGAAAGCTCACAATCCTGATATATAAAAAAAAGGCAAAGGAAAACAAAAATCCACGCTGAGTAGCAAAGTGGCTATATAGATCGCCTTCTGCTGTTTCAGTAATTAACAGTATTTGGTTGTTGGAGTTTTACATCCTGGCAACATCTAAGGTAATATCAGGACGGGTACCAAATTGTGTCAATGCACACTCATTGCGACTTTATAGTTCTGCCCCACTCGGAGACCAGACCACCAGCACCATGACCTGATATCCCACTCAGTCAGATTAACCTGACACTGAACCAACCAGTCCTTGCCCTATCCTAACAATGCCGAGCACCAGGCTAGGAAGCGACAAGTATTAATTTGTTAAATCATTGATTTGACTCAACTGAGATTCAAACTCCCGACCTTCCACATGGGAAGCCTGCGCTCTACCGATTCGGCGTGATAAGGTGATAAGCATATTTGCACATATATAAGTACTTTTATGCATATATGCAAAACTACGTATATCCATCTAATTATAATAAAATGTAGATCAAATATAATCAATCATGCATGTGCATATGAAGACTTCAGGTGCAAAACGGCAATCCAAAAAATGTAATTTAAATAAAAGATGTTGTCCTGAAAATAATTTAAATTCTCACTAATTCCACTTTTCATATGATCATATGGTTATGGAATAATGAACAAAAAAGTAGGACTATACAAATTTGTACCTTTTGTAGGTTTGATTCCAATGTTAATCTCCATTTTTGAATTGGTGTTTACGTGGTTTTGTGCCTGAACTCTTCATATATTGATGCCCACATATGGTCGCATATGCACATTTATATCCACGTATATATGCACATGCTCAGTAAGCGTGAATAGAGCAATCAATCAAACTTCACATTAAGATGACATAGTGGTGGTCAAGGCTAGTGCATCTTTCGGCCGACTACGCCAGAGACTCTGGAACAACCACCATGTGTCCATGCGGGTCAAAGGCAAGATCTACCATGCAATCGTGCTATTCACGCTACTATACGGAGCCGAGGCCTGGACAGTGTACAGACGATAGGTGAAAAAGCTGTATGCCTTCATGATGCGACATCTGAGTTCAATCATGAGGCTAACCTGGAAGGACAAAGTGACAAATAAGGAAATACTCGAACGCACAGGGTTGCCCTCTATGGAAGATATTCTTATCAAAAAGAATCTCCAGTGGACTGGACACCTCATGAGAATATCATCAGACAGGCTACCAAAGCAGATCCTCTATACTCAACTGTCTTCTGGCTACAGAAAGAGAGGGTGCCCTCGTCTCCGGTTCAAGGATACCATCAAGAGAAACCTGAAGCTGAGAGACATCAATCACTCTCACAGGAGAGAGCTAAATGGAGAGCGGCAGTCAAGTAATGAAAGCAGTCTTTGTCGCATCATGACCGACAGCATGATGATGATGATGATATATGTACATATATACTCATAATCACAATAAGAAATATATATATTCACATATATATTTGGATGCATTTAATCACATACTATATTATATATATATGTACATATAGATCGTTCTCAGAAACTGTGTACCACTTTTGTGACATAAGAACCAAAAGTGCAAACCTTCCATATAATAGCAGAAAACATTCCAAATAATAACAGAATCCATGTTGATATGAAGATTTATATGTTGTGTATATGTCAGAATGAATATTTTTCCACTTTTTGATTTTGGTTTTATGGAAATTGAGAAAGTTGTTAAAATGAACTATATAACATCCATCTATATAGCATCATTTTAACACACATCCACAACATTATTTTAACACACAGAACGCATTGAAGGAAGATTTGATTGATTACAACTAAGCAAAAAAGATTGTGTTTTATGGGGCTGTCACACTACGATGTTTCTCTCCAACGCGCGTCGACGTGTGTCATTTTTTGCCGAAACATCGGGAAACATCGGGAAACGTTAGGGGGACATTATGCGAATGTCAGTACACGTCGGTACACTATCCTGGATGTTGACAGTTGCCGGAGGACGTCGGCGAGCGTAGCAGGTCGCTAGATGTTTTTAGCATGTCCAAAAAAAAACAAGGACGTTACGAGGACGTTAGGCGGACATCAAAACGCACCCAAAGCACGTTAGAAGAATGCTGGCAGGACGTTGCGTAACGTTGATTGACGTTGATATTGTGTTGATATTGTTTTAAACGATTGGGTGCGTCCAGTCAGCATGCCCGTAACGTTCGCTGGACGTGTGCCTAACATGTAGCGGGCCCCCTGTCAGCGTTCGGGGAGCATTTCTTGATACTTTGAACGTTGTGTCGGTGTGTACGGCGTTCCTTTAACGTTGGGGGGCTTGCTGATAGCGTTATGATAGCGTTCTGATAGCGTTCTGCTAGCATTTTGTGAACGATTATGGAACAGTTAGCGAACGCGTCGTCAGCTCACACAGCTTGAGTATATAAAGGCGCAACGTTGACGTAACGCTCTCCACACGCCGCGCGTGCCCCCCCCCCATCATTGCGACAACCTGACAATTCCAAATTGTTTTTGTTTTGCTGAAACGTCGACACCCATTGGCCGCGCGCTAACAACACGCTACTCACACGCTGCGCCAACGTCCAATTTCCCCATATTTCCCCTAAAAGTTTAACGTTTCTCGACGCTTTAATTTTATTTTCAACGCTGACGGGCCGCCGGAAAAAGCGTCGTAGTGTGACAGCCCCATTACAATAAAAATGTTTTAAAAAAACCGCTGAGGTTGATGGATGGTTTCGATATGCAAATTCTCACTTTTTCATTCAACGCAAAATCATATAAGTGTAATAGTCTGCACTGACCTCTCAGGCAAGAATCCACATAGACAGGTAGGCGTGGTAGTGTGGTGATATCAGGGAGCCTAGGTGGTGTAATGGTTAGCACACTGGCCCGGAATGCAAAGAGAAGTTGGGTTGAGGTCCGCTCTAGGAGCAATATTTCTCATTTTCATCACCCCCACGACACTGGTTGCCGTGACCATGATCCTATACATGCTACGCGCTGTATGGTTGTTGAACCTGCCCTGTGTATGTATGTGTAAGTGCATTTCCTGTATGTATGTAATTGTAAGCATTAAAAGACTTACAATTCCAGGGGGATGAGTGTAGTAGATGTGGGTTCGAGTCCCGCTCTAGGCGCAATATTTCCCATTTTCATCACCACCACGACATAAGCATATTTTGGATGCATTTTGTGGGATAGATTAAAGCTGCATAGTCCGATGAAATATCAAATTTTCAAAACCAAACCAATTATCTAGATTTGATTTTACATATCTAACTTAGATACTGATGCACTTATTAAGCATGTGTTTCCGCATAGAAGGGCAATACTGAGTCAATTTAACAGAACCTGTTACTGCAGAAGTCTATGGTGTCAGAGTTTTGGCATGCCTGCCAAAACTAATTTTCCATGCTTGCACTGAAAATATCTAAAAAATTTAACATTTAAAATAAAAGTAACTTTGAACTAATGTAAAGTAGATACTAGTGATCGATCTAATATATTTATCTCAGAAAAAATACCAAAATTCTAAACCATCGGACTATGCAACTTTAAATACATGTAATATTGCAAACAAAATACTTAATACACAGAGTCAACAATAACTATTGGACTTAGTAACGCTCCCCTCCCCCCCGCCCCCCCCCCAAAAAGGCTTAGTCATTAACAATGTAATGAGGGAACCAGATATGTGGTGCGCAGTTTGTGAGCACAACCCATATATATTTATATCCACCCATATGATTCAATTACATCCACACATATTCCTTACAATAAAACCTCTCTAAATCGACCGACCTTTGGACCGACTTGAAGTGGTCTATTTAGGGAGCTGGTCGGTTTAGGGGGTTAGCATAATATGGCTACAATGGTATTGTTAGGACCCAAATAAAGCGATCAATATAGGGGAGTGGTTGTTCTGTGGAGGTGGTCGGTCAGGGAGGTTTTACTGTGCACACACATACACATATATATATATATATATATATATATATATATATATAAAAAAAATATATATATATGCATATACATACATATACATATACATACATATATATATGTAATATCATAATATATATATAGTATATGTATATATAATAAAAAAATATATATATGCATATACATACATATACATATACATATATATATATATATATGTATATACATATATATATATATATGTATATGTATATATAATAAAAAAATATATATATGCATATACATACATATACATATATATATATATATATGTATATACATATATACATATATATATGCATTTACAAATATATGAGACTGTCTCAAAAGGTGCTAAGCAATATGGGACATCACTTTGTCCATTGTAACGATGCACATACCATCTCCTTATGCATTGGCTCAGGATAAACTGATTTGTTTTTTACATGGTGATTCATAATCCCAATAGAATACATATTGATTTGAAGCAAATGTCCTTGTGTTTTCAGTGTAACCGTTTCTGTGCTGTTTTGTGTCAATCGTTACAATGGACAAAAAAACTAAGAGTTAGCACCTTTTGAGACAGGCTCATCTATGCCTATACATATACACATATATCCATATATGCGTATACATATACATATACATATATATATATATATATATATGATACAGTTCAGCTCCGCCAACCGTGTTAATTTGACGTACACAATACGCAAACTGCCATACATTGTCACCATAGTTGCATGTTGTCAGTTGTCAGTGTAAAACTGTAATAGCGCGTTCCTGAGGCCCAGTTAAACGCACCCCACCCCCACCACCCCCACCCCCACCCCCACTCCCTTCACACACATCATAGATTGGGTGAGATTGAACTGTGACGAAGACCAGAGCAAGAGAGCTGTCATCCATTGAAGACGCGTAGATAGATGGCCGAAGATGGCCCTTGAGACGAACACAGACACAGATTGTGTCAGTTCGATAAGCCACGACAAAAGGTTCGCTAAAGCTGCCCGTGTTTATGTGCTTTATATTATTTTATTTTTTTCATATACAGATGAGAAATGCTTTCAGAATCTACAAACCAAATTAAATCGAATGCTCTCAATTCAATTTGAAACTAATATACTCATACTGCAACATTATTACAACTTACTTGTGATTTGTATTAAAAACATCGCCGGTGATGGGTTTTTTTCCTGTGTGTTTTAAAATAAACTTTTTCTCTCACCGAAAACTATTGCTGGGAATTTAGCATTTTCAACACTCTGCAAAGGGCTTTAAATTTTGTCTGTTGTTGTTTTGCGATCGAGCAACATCTAAGGTCATATCAGGACGGGTACCGACTTGTGACAGTGTGCAAGCATGGCGACTTTATAATGCTGCCCCACTGGGAAACCAGGCCACCAGCACCATGACCTGATATCCCACTCAGTCACATTATCCTGAGACTGAGCCAACCAGTCCTTGCCCTATCCTAATAATGCCGAGCGCCCAGCCAGGAAGCGACAAGTATACATTTTTAAGTCATTGGTTTGACTCGACCAGGATTCGAAACCACAAACTCATGGTTTCAGATTTCCTGATCTCCAAAAACAGGAGACGGACGCTCTACTCATTCGGCCACCCCGTCTGGTGTGGGCTTTAGATTGCTAGTCCGTGAAGGGCTTTAGGTAGTAGCTAGTGCCTTCATGACCTTGGTCGTGTCAGCCATGAATCCTGTTTAAGGCCCTGTCACACCTCACCGGATTGGGGGAAACGGACAGAAACCGAACAAAGTCCGTTTTGTGTCCGTACAAGTTTTGAACATGCACAAAACTAGGAACGGATGCCGCCGGACTGACGTCTACAGTTCTTGTCCGGTTTCAGTTCATTTCGTCCGTTGGCTATCCATTCATGTCCGTTTCATGTCCGTTTCATGTCCGTTTCATGTCCGTTTCATGTCCGTTCGTCCAGCGCCCATTGACTCGATAGCGCAACATTTTGACACATTTAAATACATTTTGATACTTATCACCACCGGACTAGACAATTCTGTCCATTGCTCAATCTGGCGAGGTCTGACAGCCCCTTTATATTGTTGCATCTGCTTATTTTTTCATCATTAAGTGAATTGCTTATGTGTTCACCTTCTTTAAATAAAAGCACAATATAGAACTCCCCACTTGTAATGTGAGGCTATTTTCACTATTCTCCATTTGTAACATGTCATCTTTTTTGCGGACCAAACGGGATGGCCGAATGAATTGCGCGTCTGTCTCTCCTTATGGTAGATCAGGGGATTCGAACCCATGGGTCGAGTCAAACCAATGCCTTAGAAATTGAGACTTGTCACTTCCTCGCCAGGCACTGGGATGGGTACCGACTTGTGGCAGTGTGCATTCATGGTGTTATTTTAGTGCTGCCCCACTGGGAGACCAGGCCACCATCACCATTACCCAATATCCCACTCAGTCACATTATCCTGACACTGAGCTAACCAGTCCTTGCCCTATCCTATTAATGCAGAGCACCTGGCTAGGAAGCGACAAGTATCAGTTTTCTAAGTCATTGGTTTGACTCAACCGGTGGGGTAGACACTGAGTCTTCCAAAAAGTCTGTTTCAAAGTCACGTCCAATTTTGAGGCAAATGTTCAGTTGATTTGGCCAAAGAGTGACAGAACTGAGAAGTGCAAGTAGATACAGGACATCAGATAATGGGAGCGTCTGGGACAAGCCCCTAAAGCGGCATAGTCCGCCGAAGCATCAAATTGTCAAAACCAAAGCAATTATCTAGAATTGATTCAACATATCTAACTTGGATAATACAGTATAACCCTGTTAAACCAAACTTGAAGGGACCCTAGGAATTTGTTTGGATTAACCGATCATTGGTTTAACCAAGCTTTGGCTTTGACTTTGAGTAAGCGTGTATTGCACATGTAATATACAATGTATGTGGACACTTTGATTTTTGTTTTTTATGTATATACAGTATAACTCCGTTAAACCATGCTCGGTTAAACCAATGGGATGGGATTTTAAAACATCAATAAAAACCTTCCTACTTATTTTTTTCCTTATACTTTTCATATTCATGTTCAGATTTGATGAAAGAAATAAGGGAAATAAAATAAACTGTGTGCAACTTTTGTCCTTTTAGTTATGAAGTGTTTTTGTACCAAAAAAAAACATTTTACAGTCAGCCATTTGTAACATTACATATGGGATGTGGTTGAATCCTTATTAACACCTTGTATTGCATTGATATATATAAAAAAACTGTTCCCAAATCAAAAAGGAAGTATGTATTAACAATAACATGTATGCATGCTTAAATTTTCTTTTTTTAATTGTTGATGTCTTCAGAAATAACATTACAAATTTCCGTCACACGTGTAACCAGTGGTGTCTGGATGCCACACAAATATTGTACACTAATTATTCAGTGAATAAAGCATGGCTGGGAATTACTTTTTGTTATCAATATAAGCACTACATATTTCTGTATATTATGCCATGATTAATATGCTTCTAAATATGATATTATTTAATTTTGATTAGATTTTTATTAAGCAGACTGTGTGGTGTCCTAAACATGTGTTACACGTGTGACACACATGTTATACTGCCATACGACATAGCTTAATCATGGACTACATCTTTATTTGTTATCTCATCAATTTATATTGTACATAGATGTAAAGGGGAGCCAGCTTTCATTTGCAACCAAAAAATGTAAAAATTCAAATATTAGATTTTAACTCTCCATGTGACACTTCTGACCAGTTTTTAGGAGAGTGACCCTGCAAGCAATATGAGGTTAACATTTCTGTGTGCATTATCGTCAAATAGAATGGACTTGATTGATTCTGTAGCCAATGTGGGGTTCTGCTACTCATACATAATGATGTTCCTGGTCGTAAACTTGATGATCATAATAAATCAGTCGAGTTTGCCCCAACAAAGGAAATGGGTTTTACGTCGTAGCATAACCTAAGATCATATCAGCAGGACAGGTACCGACTGGTAACAGTGCATACTTATGCCGACTTTATAGCGCTGCCCAATGCATGTAATCCGAGTTGTACTGTCTCAGTAAGGACTGAGGCTGGGACCCAGACTCCTGACAGCTTTATAGTGCTGTCCCACTGGGGTACCAGCACCATGACCAAATATCCCACCCATTGACACTATCCTAACACTGATCCAACCAGCCCGTGCCCTATCCTATTAAGACCGTGAAAAGCACTAACCTTGTGTAAAAATATACGGATTTTCGGTTAAGAATTATATATTGGCAGAGAGCATTATTAGTCTTGGGCGACGGAGTGGGGACGATGTTATATAAACTAAAAGTAATAATATCCCACTCCCATTATGACATGATATAAGCTGTGTGAAATATATGTTCATATATTATGCCTGAGATTAATGAAGAGATGTTCCTATATAAGAGGCAGTACATGATTGTTGAAATATGTCTCTATGCATCCATAAAGAGTGCAATTGGAGAAAAGACCATTTTAACAGAGATCTATTGTAACTGTATAACTACCTGCCCCCCCCTGCCTTGACCACTGGGCTGGTCCACCAGCCTAATTTGCATATACACACAGGGCACCACCTGCAGCTGGGTTGAGTGACAGCTACCCCTACTGGGGGAGGGTGCCACCCACCCTGACTGTGGAGGTGCCTGATTGGCTGGCTGTGGACTGCCCAGTCACCTGCATCCCATTGGCCCTCTGACCACACTAGCCTCAAACCAAGATCTTAATTCTAGACTCTGCTTCAGACCCCTGGAGAGAGATCACTCTACTCCTGGCTCTTGAGTGAGACACACCTACTCTTGAGCAGGAACCCCAGACACTTTGTCTGATGCTATCAAAATTCATCTATTCCAATTGAGTGTGTACACAGCCATAGGACTCCTGTCCCATGGGCTGTAGGCACTGCTTTCTATACAGGCTAAAGTAGTAATGAGATATTGTGTGGCTAGAAGGCAAGGGGTGTGGATGATAGGTCACTGGTAGGTGGACAGGAGTTGGTGTTAGTAAAGCACAACTTCTCCACTGTTTATCTGTGTCTTGTCTTCATTCTTCCTTAGCATTGGTTAATGAGTTGATAGACAAGTGATATGAAGGGGAGAGTTTCTGTAGTATTCTCTGGTGTCCCAAACGTGGCCGGGCATCCAGTAATATTATACTTGGAAGTCGTTAGCTTGACCCAGCCAGGAATAGAACCCGTGGAATCCTGCACATGAAGCAGACACCCTACCCACTGGGACATGTAGTGTGTGACAGACAATTGCCGACTAGGCGCACCCACTTTCTACTTGTATAACAAATTACTCGCCCCCCCCCCCCCCAAAGAAAAATTGTCAATTTTTTTTTTGTAAAAATAAAAATTGTAAAAATTTGTAAGAAAAAAAAAAGAAAAGACAAAAAAGAAATTAAATTGAAATATCTATGCTTTTTTTTTTATATCTCTATTCATTACATCCACGATGTATGTTTACTATGCAGGGTGGCCAATTCACTCACCCAATAGGTGTTCCTGAATCCCACTTCTGTGCTGATGATATAAGGTAGGCGGCACCTGAATCTAGTACTTTCCATGTTCATCCATGCGGAACACGTGTCAATGCTCTCAACAGATAACACGCCGATACCACACCCCCACCCAACAAAAGCAGCGCCTCTATTATCCGAATAAGCATAGATAATGACAAAGTTTTTTTACAAGGGCATAATCAAAAGGTGAGTTATGCACACGAGAGATCGAGAAAGCTTTATGGGATGACTTCTGGATGGACTGGGTGATGATCGCTTGGTTGTTGGAATTTTACATCCTGGCAACATCTAAGGTCATATCAGAAAAGGGTACTGACTTGTGACAATGCACACTCATGGTGACTTCATAGTGCTGCCCCACTAGGAACTCAGGCTGCCGTGACCCCAAATCCCACTCAGTCACATTATCAAAACGAACCAGTCCTTGCCCTATCCTATTAACGCCGAGCGCTATAGACTAGGAAGCGACAAGTATAAAGTTGAAGTCATTGGTTTGAGTCGATCGACCGGGAACCAAACTCCCGATCTCCCACACCCGAGGCCAGCACTCTAGCGATTCAGGTGGGGTGATGATCGGGGTAGATTTGTAAGGCTCCATTGTGAGACCTAGTGATCCGCCCCCCCCCCCCCACACACACACACAATCTACCCATCCTTCTCAGCGTATCGCACATCAGGGCCTTCCACCTCAACCAATGAGGCAATGTCTCATCACTTTCAATTACCAACTCAGACCACGGCCACGTAGACCATTCAGACCGGATACAAACACTCAACCGGAAGTGGTCAATTAAGCGCACGCACGTTGTGGGCTGGTTCAGATGGAGATGAAATCGCTCATATATATATATATATATATGTATATATATGTATATATATATGTGTGTATATATACATGTCTATATATGTACATATATATGTGTGTGTGAAATATAATTTATTATACAAGTATAAAGGGGGGGGGAGATAAGCTATTATTATTTATTGACTTTTTTATTACTACTATATATTTGATTTATTTATTTCCATATGTCAGCACATTCAAACTCATTACTGCACATGACAAAACTGAAACAGAGCATCGTCGCCACATGTGGTGGGTCCTGATGGTGGAGACTCCGACTTGGCCTGAGCATACAACTCAAACAATCTGTAATCTAATATGCTAATTTATTACTATTTATTAACTTACCAGGCTAGATAGCGACAAGTATTAATTTTGTAAGCCATTGGTTCGGCTCGGCCGGGTTTCGAACTCCCGACCTTCTGCATGGGAAAGCTGTGCTCTGCCGAATCGGCCACCGCGTCCAACATTGTGTGTATATGTGTGATGTGTATATATACATCACACATATACATGTGAGGCGGTTGTCAAGAAAGTGAGAGAAGGCCTGGTCACCGGGTCTCTTGTAACGGAGGCCTTGAAGGTGGCGGTCCTCGGGATGGATTGAGACCGACCTGTAGGCATCCTTGATATCGACCGTGCCGAGCGCGTCACCCCGTTCAAGCATGTCCATCACGTCGTCGAGACCTTTGTAGGAGAACTTAAGGCATACCTGGTCCGTGAAACCATTGACAGAACTGTCAGGCGGAACACTGCAATCGATGACCACGCGCCCACCACCATCGTCCTTGGGGACGACGAATGCATCGTGAGTGCAGGGCGCGGGGGCAGTGATGGCGGAGATGAGGCCATCTCGTTCCTCATCCCTGAACTTACCGTCAATGATCGCACCCTCCCAGGCTGACCTCCTGCGAGTCTTAGTAGGGGCGTAGTTAGCAGCACGGCCGGGATTGATTACCCGGAAACCGAAAGTAACTCCGGTAATAATGTATAGCCAGTCGGGGTCGGTGTCGCCACGCAGAAATAACTCAGTGAAGACTCTACATAGTCTGAGCTGGGTGGCGACACCGGCAATCTTGTGAGTACAATCACAATAGCCCCGAACACACTCTCTGGTGACCTTAATTGTCACCGGCGTAACCCCTTCAAGTTCCCTAATGTGAACTAGGAGGCTGCCCCCATCAACTTGCTCGACGAACAAGCGGTCATAGCGACTGGAACCTGCCGGACTCAACCAGCGCAATCCAAAACCCGGAGATTTATCATGGATCCGGCTTTCCGTAGTCCCCCCAAGACTAGCTGTATCGACCCCGGCTGTAGAAGAAACAACAGTATAATGAGCATTGGCATTGGGGCAAGGGTCGACAGTATCAGTCTCGGCGGGGTCAGGCGTAATCGCGTAAACAACAGCGGGGGAAATAGTCCCAAGGTCTTTCACAGCGTGGCCCTGGTTGGCGCCCAAAGGGCCATGATCAGTGACGCCTGTATCAGTCCCAGAGTCCTCAGCAGCAGTGCTCAACTCATGGGTCTGGTGATTCTCGGTTTTAAGAACCACCGGCTTCTTAGGTCATTCTTTGCACTTCTGTCGTGTGTGTGACTTCGATCCACACGCGGAGCAGGCGTGTGAGAATCGACAGCCTGAGCGTGTGCATCCTGTGTCGCCGTTCCAGGCGTAGAAAGACCTACGGACCCCCCGGGCAGGAGAGTGCTTCGCGGCACTGCGTTGCTAGGGTCCGCCCTTCTTCTGCCTCATATTGTGAGGGCCATAGTGCTCTATACTTTCGTCCTGATGAGACTTAGAGAATGCGGAGAAGCCGATTGTCTCCCCGAGCTTGCATATTGCCAAGATGTGGTCCCCGTGAGCACTGTCTTTATAGTGGTCATCCATCGCTCTTGCTGATACAAAGCTTACGTGTTCGATGAACGCCCTATAGTCTGATGCGGTCAAGCCTTGGATGTCCAAGCACCATTTACAGGATGCTCTTAACAGCTCGTGGGCGTTCATCTTCCTGACATCTTTTCCTTGACCGTACTTGCGCAGCGACCACTTACTTCTTCTCCTATGCGAAGAGCTCCCGCTGCTCGATCTGGATGACCGCCTCCTCCTCCTACTCGACCCACGTGAGTGTCGACGCGAACGACCGTATGAAGAGTGTCCGTCATCCCAGTCGAATCCTTGAGTCCACGATGGCGGAGGGAGGGCTGCTTCAGTCGTCCTTCTACGGTCGTCCGTAGTCGCGTCGTCCTGGCAGGTCGAGTGCCCGTGGGTGGTGCGGTTGTCTCCCCGTCGTCCATCGTCAATTGTCACAGTCCCGCGTCGATTCCGTCGTCTGTCTCGCTCTTCCATCAGCGCAGCTAGCTCGTCTTCCAGGTCGGCGACGCGCATCTCAGACTTTATCTTGTCGATTGCTTCCCGCGCGTTTCTCTCCCGGTCGTCCAGCGAGAGAGTCGACATCGCTGAAGTTGTAGGATCCATCTCGACATTCTCGTAGTGGTCGGCTGTCGTCTTAGTGTTCTTTCCCGATGCTTTTCCACTGCGTGTCGACATGGTAGGTTCGGCTAGTGTGTCGATGCTCTTCCGGGAGCAGTCGACGCGATCATGTTTATCGTGTTGGTGTCCGCAGTCCGCGCAATAGCCAGTGCCTGGCATCCTCTCACCTGAGAGCCTGCCGATCAGACATTCGGCGCTGGACCGCTGCACGTAGCCTCGCTCACTTCCAGCTGCGCTTTAGCGGCTTGGCTATGGCAGCCAAAAGAATTGCTCTGCCCCAAACCTTGGCCTGCTTCCAGAGTTCCAGAGGCCTGAGGTCCTTTGTAAAAGGATCAGTAAGTTAAGCTAAAGCCTATTTGATAAATTGTACCCGAACCTCGGGGATTAATCCGCTTAACAATAGGCGCTTAATCCGCTTAATGAAGCGTAGCCTAATGTGGCTGATATGGCTTAGAAGTAAAACAAGCAGTTGAAGAATGCGAAGTGTGCATTAACCGTTATTTCAATTCATGTCTCTAAAGATATAACTCCATTATTATAAACGAAAGTCATGTGTCATTGCAATATTATAATCGACAGTCATGTTTCGTGCATACCAACGAATCGATAGAAGCGAAACAAGCAGTTGAAGAATGCGAAGTGTGCATTACAACCGTTATTTCAATTCCTGTGTCTCAAGATATGACTTGAACATCCATTATTATAAACGACAGTCATGTATCATTGCAATATTATAATCGACAGTCATGATTCGTGCATACCAACCAATCGATATTGTCAAGAATAGGAAGTAAATGACTCAGCGTTTAAGCGACTCGACTTGTTTAGTCGAGTGGATCAATCATATTTATGAGTGCAATGGAACGTACCTGCAGTCTTGACTCCTCCCGTCGATCTGCGTCGAACCCAAGCTCCAACACGCCGCAGATGGTCGACACACATGCCGCTTGTCTGCTCTGTAAGTCCCGAACGAGAAACGGTCGATATATATATAATTGTTTCTACGATACCGTAATCGACGATCGATCCGCCAATGCGTGAAGAAACGACTGCTGTCGTCGATTGAGGCTGGTTCTCGTCGTCCGCTGGCCCGGACGACCGGCAGAAGTAAAATTAATCCAACCACACACACACAGGTAGGCAGTAGACTGTGGTGAGGTGAGGTGTGTCCAGTTTGAAATACGGAGGCAAAGTGAATGCCCGGGGCAGATATCGCCCGGTGGTGGCGCTCGGGCCCGGCTAGCCGGGGCAAATCCCGGGCAGGTCAGCGATTGGACAATAATATAATAAACAAATATACGGAATAATAATAATAATAATGAAACTCCGCCTGTTTTATATTTGCATAATTCATTATACATCCTATAATTTATTATGTGGATATAAATAACGGCAGGCCCTTAAATGTTTACCATTACCATCTTCTTCCGTATATGTACACATAAATGAATATACCGAAGCAATAGAGTGCAGGCCTCCTGTGCAGGAGATCTGGAGTTCAATTCCCAGTATAGTCAAACCAATGACTTACAAAATTGATACTTGTCTCTTCCTAGCTTGCCGCTTGTCATTAATAGGATAGGGCAAGTATTGGTTGGCTTGGTGTCAGAACAATGTGACTGAGTGGGATATCGGGTCAGGGTGCTGGTGGCCTGATTTCCCAGTTGGACAGCACTATGGGGTCGCCATGAGTGTGCACTGTCACAAGTCAGTACCCGGTCCTGATATGACCTTGGATGTTGCCAGGACATAAAATTCAAACAACCAACCAACCAAATACATGTATATATATGTGATATATAATTCATTATATGAGTATAAAATGGGTGGAGTAGGCTTGTGCTATTATATATTATTTATTCGCCATGCCATTTATTTGTGCAATTGTGGACCGATCTCCCATTTACTGCGGGCCTGATCTGGGCCAGGATAGTTTGGCGCCTGCAACATCTGGTCATATGCCAGTCGGTACGGTGCAGATGCCACATGAGCTCAATTTCAAAACTTTTACTAGGTAAAGCTATCTATTGCTCGGCCAGGAGCCGCGGGTAAATAAAGTTAAGGCTTCCCACCACTCCCCGCTTCTGCTGTTCCTTACTAGGGCATAGCCCACCTTTTATATATATATATATATATATATATATATATATAAGAAGTGGGGCCATTAAACTGATAAGTATGTCTCTGCATATATAAGCATGTAACGCGGCTATATATTTAGCTAATAACTATGACTGTCAACAGTTGAATGTGCCTTTGTCATCTGACTATATGGCCTATCATTAGTCTGATAAAAGCCAACACACTGAACTAAGGCCAAAGAAAAATATTTTAAAATTGGTTGGTGATCGTCCCAGCCCATGCCTGAGAAGTCACCCGCCCATGATTTAAAAATCTTCTTTTAAAAAACCCCTGATAAAAATGTGTTGTTCTAGCACAGTAGCAGCAATCCAACTTGTGTAGGCGCACAATATGTGTAGCATGAGGAATAAAGCAATTATGCAAATATTATTCAAATATATGTAATGATCCTGGTCATTATTATTATTATTATCATTATTTATTATTGTCTTCTACTACTGCTCCTGAAACCTCCTTTGATATGCTCCTTTGTAGTTTGGGTTACTGGAGGCTGGGCTGCGTCTAATCCATATGCCAGAAAAGGGGGGGGGGGGAAGAACCTGTCCGACCCTGATTTCTGTGATCAAAAGGAGGATCACCAACTTTGTGTGTGCCTGTGTGTGTATGTGTGTGCCTGTGTGTATGTGCCTGTGTGTGCCTATGTGAGTGTGTGCCTGTGTGAGTGTGTGCCTGTGTGTGCCTGGTTGAGTGTGGGTGCATGTGTGTACCTGTGTCTGTGTGTACCTGTGTCTGTGTGTGTACCTGTGTGTGTACCTGTGTGTGCCTGTGTGTGCCTGTGTGTGTGCCTGTGTGTGTCTGTGTGTGTACCTGTGTGGGTACCTGTGTGTGCCTGTGTGTGCCTGTGTGTGCCTGTGTGTGCCTGGTGAGTGTGTGTTTGTGTGTGTATATGCATGTGCCTGTGTGTGCTTGTGTGTGTGCTTGTGTGTGCCTGTGTGTGCCTGTGTGTGCCTGTGTGTGCCTGTGTGTGCCTGTGTGTGCCTGTGTGTGCCTGTGTGTGCCTGTGTGTGTGGAGGGGGAAAATACATTTGCCCGATTTGAAGTGCGTAGTATCCGGTCAATAATATTAGCTGGACGTCTGTCTTTCCCTGGGTTTCTTTGTTAGTGTTTTTCATCCTGGCAACACTTAAGGTAATCTTAGGGCGTTCCTCACGGTCGCGTCCGGTGTGGAATGTGGGCATGCACCATTTGCAGTGTGGTTGATTGATTGTTGGAGTTTTACGTCCTGGCAACATCTAAGGTCAGATCAAGACGGGTACCAACTCATGAAAGTGTGCATTCATGGCGACTTTATAGTGCTGTCCTACTGGGAGATCAGGCCGCCGGTACCATGACCTGATATCCCACACAATCACATTATCCTGATACTGTGCTAACCAGTCCTTGTCCTATCCTATTGATGCTCAGCGCCAGGATAGGAAGTGAGAAGTACCAATGTTATAAGTCATTGGATTGACTCAGCTTGGATTGGAACTCCCGACCTTCCATGGGAGTCAAAGACTAGATGTTGTGTAATTAAATTAAGTTGTTGTTTTTTGTTGTTTTTAGGTCCTAACAACATCTAAGATCATATCAGGATGGGTACCGTCTTGTGACAGTGCGCACTCATGGTGACTTCATAGTGCTGCCCTACTGGGAAATCAGGCTGCCAGCATCATGACATGATATCCCACTCAGTCACATTATCCTAACCAGTCCTTGCCCTATCCTATTAAAGCCGAGCGCCAAGCTAGGAAGTGACAAGTATCAATTTTAAAGTCATTGGTTTGACTCAACCGGGAACCAAATTTGACTCGAACAGGAACCAAGCGAGGACTGACTAGATTGGTCCGATATCCGACAAAATAATTCCTGATATCCGGCATTCTGACTGCTATATGGTGTGACAGCTGTGTTACATCTAACTACAGTAAAACCTCTCTAAATCTACCGACCATGGGACTGACTTTAAATGGTTCATTTAGGGAGGTGGTCGTATTAGCGAGATTTTAAAAATCGTTATAATGGTATTGTATACGCGATCGTTTGGGACCCAAATGAAGCGATCGATATAGGGGAGTGGTCGATCTGTGGAGGTGGTTGGTCAGAGAGGTTTTGCTGTATCCATTATTTTGCACAGGGAGGTCGGGTGGTCAGGAGGAGTGCGGGGGGGGGGGGCATTATAATTTAGATGTCGTCAAATCGCTCTGCCGGATTAATTCGGAACAACGCTGATGGCCAGCTCATCCGACAGACTGCGCTGTGACACACTTGCTATCCAGACCGCACTTCGTCCACACCTCTTTCTATCTCCTCTCTGCTGCCCTTGCTCCTCCTTGATAATGTCTGAAAAGTGTTCCAGGAGGGGGAACCCACACACATTTCACTTTCTACTCTTACTCTGTCTGTGGCTCGCCGGCTGGTCACCATTGAGCAAAGAAACACGGCCCTTTGACTCAACTCTCCTCATTTCTCTTTCACATACTCTACCCTTTTTTTCTCCTCCCGCGCTTACTTCTCCCTGTGATCAAGACAGTTGTTTGCTTGGGTGGAGCCCTTTACCTTATCATTTCTCTCGCTTAGTTCTTGTTGGTAGAACTGCTGATCCCACCTTCACCCATCCTTTCCTCCTGAACCCTTGCTGCTGTTGACTGGATACGGGGGCTCCTGCCCGGAGAGATTCGAGGCCGCCCCAATGACTCATCATTTGATAGATTATAAAGATGTCCCCAGCTTCTACAACGGCCCCACCAGAAGATTAATCTTCAACCAAAGATTGGACCAATTTATTGGTGCCTTTCTATATTGCTGCAGTTCTGCAGCAAGGCGCTGTGACTAAAGCTAGGATTCCATATACGCGTAATGCATAATGCGTTATGCGTTACGCGTTATGCGTTATGCGAATGCCAGCATTCCATATACGTGTAATGCGTAATGCGTTATCCGGCACACGACTGGCTATATTTAAAAAATAAAAATAAACAATTATTCTCCATACTGCTCTGTATATGACCAAATATTGCATTTATATCTATGTAACTTTTTGTATGTCACATGGGGGTTCATACCTTTATTATAACCAAATTATAGATAAGTATTCATATTATTGTGGCTCTGGTAGCATTTTTAGCAACCCGAACCCCCACCACAACCACTACCATATGTTTCCACTCAGCAGCCTTGGAGACTGCTTCCTAACAGGTCCGCGCTCCACACGTGACCGTTCCGTAATGCTCAGTCGCCTCTCCTAGTGTTAAACTAATGGACACATCAGACTCAGATTTCTATTTGCACCACCTTTACGCATTACGCATTACGCACCGATCGCTACATGGAGCGATCGGGATAATGGATTTCTGACGCATTCGCATTACGCATTACGCATGTATGGAATGTAGCTCATAGGTTTCAAGGCGTTTCGATTTTTTGTCGCATTCGCATTCGCATTCGCATTACGCATTACGCATATATGGAATGCAGCCTTAAGTGTGAGAAAATCTAGGTCATTGAAGTAAGACTACATAGCGGGTGCCAAGTGAGCGGATTGAGACTGAAACAGTGCACGGCATGCTACCAGACATGACCTGTCCATGATACATAACCTGTCCACCGGACATGACCGGTTCATGATACATGACCTGTCCACCAGACCTGACATATTCATGATATATGACTACCATGGGGAACCGGGGTAGAATAGTTTCCTTGCACCCCCTTGCAGATCGTAAAAGGCGACAAATGGGGCGGCTTGTTTGAGGTGAGTCGCGACTCGTGTCGGTGGAGGAAGGGATCCTGGTGCATGAGGACTGCAAGGGGCCAAGGCTCCTTGTGGACCAACACTTCACTTTGGCCTCGACTTCATCTAGGCGAGAGGTTGGAATGGCCCGTTCCAATCAATCGGCTGGTCATGCCAAGCCTTGCGTAGATTAATGGAGAATGGATATATATATAGTACACCAACTGTATTTATATTTATATTTACACAATTACCAAGTCATTCTTCACTTCCTAGAAGGCGGTGGCTAGGGTCAATCTAGTACTGGTTATGCTTTGTTGCCTCCATGCTAGCGTATATTATCCTCGTATCCCTGGTGTGTATCTGTCGGTTACCACAGTGCTGCACACCCCAATTTTGAGGGCTCCGTGGTGGGTGGGGAGCGAGGATGACAAACCAAAAACAATTCAATATGGATACTCAAAACCCCCCAAATAATAAGAAAGGATTACCAGACACGGAAATGAAATCGGACTCTGATTCGGACTCACGTCCGATCGCTGATGATTGGCCACGGTTCATTATGATTGAATCATTGAAAAACGAGGCATCAGTTGCCAAACTTTCCCCTTTTGCCATTCACAAGGGCATTATGGGAATTGCTGGCACAGTCAAAGACGGGAAGAAACTACGAAGTGGACATATTCTGGTGGAGTGTGCTAAGAAAGCGCATGCCGACAATCTGCTACGTGCAAGCACGCTAGCAGGCGTCGGTATCAAGGCCTCTCCTCATCGAACTCTCAACTCTAGCAAAGGAGTAATCCGGACTAGAGATCTTGATGGTGTTGATGAGGATGAGATAGCACATGAGCTCAAGTCTCAAGGAGTGTTAAACGTACGAAGAATAGTTATAAAGAGGGATAACAAGTCCATAAAAACAGGGACATATATCCTCACGTTTGGCAAGCCTTTTCCGCCCAAGAATTTGAAAATTGGATATCTTAGTGTGAATGTGGATGTCTTCATCCCAAACCCACTTCGATGCTTCCAATGCCAGAAGTTTGGTCATGGCAAGGATAGATGCAAAAAATGAAATCATCTGTTTTAAGTGTGGTCAAAAAGGTCATGACAACACCAGTTGTCAAAACCAGGCAAAATGTTCCAATTGCCTGGGTGACCATATGGCCATATCTAAAGACTGTCCTGTCTGGAAAAAAGAAAAGCTAATTCTGCAGATCAAGACTGAGAAGCGGCTAAGCTACCCAGAAGCTCGAAGGCTGGCTGAGGTGAATACTCCCTCACCAATCACCAAGAGCTATGCTGCGGCAGCCAAACCCTCCAACAGGACAATTGAATGCCAGACTGAACTGACGTGGTTGACTGGAGGGAAGCCCACTGCCTTCACCCCAGTCCCAAATCCGACGCCGGTTTCGATCAAAAGTAATAATAGTAATACTAGTATTGCGGTGCAGACGCTGGCCGAGCCGGCAATGCCCAAAAAGAAGAAGAATTTGTCGGACCGAGTTCCGAAGGGATCTTTGACCCCTACAGACAAAACATCCAGGGGGTCATCGATCTCCAAAAACTTAACATCAAATAGATATCGGGCGCTGGCCGATATTGAGATGCCTGAGACTGTGGAAACCCGCAGTCGAAGTCTCTCCCTCAAACCAAAGGCGAGGGGGAGAACACCTGTCACTGCTCCAAAATGACAGTGACAGGTGCATCTCTTATTCAATGGAACTGCCGAGATTTTAGGAGCAACATCGAAGAGTTGTCTCTTCTTTGTTGCAACCTCAATGCACTCGCTGTTTGCCTACAAGAAACTTATATAAAAGCTTCTGAGAGTTGTAGTCTTAAAGGCTACACCATTCATAACAAGCACGCACCAGATGGAGACCGAGCTGCTGGCGGCTCCTCCATCTTGGTCAGACGTGATGTGGTGTGTACGCCAGTGGCGTTAGACACAACACTACAGGCTGTAGCTCTTCGTCTGATGCTGCATAAGACTGTAACTCTCTGTTCCATTCACATTCCTCCGAGCTCCATTCTCACTTTACAAGAACTGGACGCCCTTGTGGACCAGTTACCGTCCCCATATTTACTTATGGGTGACTTTAACGGCCACAACCCATTATGGGGGGGGGGACAATAGGAACGCTAAAGGCAAGAGAATTGAGGACCTTGTGGCCGCTCATGCTCTGTGTGTATTGAACGATGGTTCATACACATATTTGCATCCCGGCTACGGAACATATTCCGCCATCGATCTCAACATTGTAGAACCAGAACTGGCGCTGGAATTTTCATGGAGGGTCTGGGATGACCTCTGCGGGAGCGACCACTTCCCAATTATTCTTAATTGTGGGGGGGGCATCTCCCATAGAGCGAGAGAGGAGCTGGCGGCTTTGTAAAGCCGACTGACCCACCTTCCAGACCCTATGTTGCGAGAAGTTCACTCCAGACATCAGTGACATTGATGCCTTCACTGAGATGCTGAGATGGATCGCGGAGAAAACTGTTCCGAAGACCTCGGCAACTCCCAAGCGTTTGACGCCTCCATGGTTAGATGACGGCTGTAGGAGGGCTATTAAGGAACGAAAGAAAGCTCAGCGTAAATTCCACAGGAGACCGACTGCTGAAAATCTGGCGCTCTTTAAAATTCTGCGCGCTCGCGCTCGCAGAACAATCAAAGAAGCGTGGAGGCAGTGTTGGAGACAATTTGTTTCTATCATCACCATGCACACGCCGTTGGGCAAAGTATGGACAATGATCAGAAGAATCAAACGAAGGGGAGGTGATTCTTCTGTAGTCCAGCACTTGAAACACAATGGCACCATTCTCACATCACTCGACGAAATAAGTGAAGAATTGGCTCGCACCTTTGCTGGAAACTCGTCTTTGGCAAACTGCCTCCCGGGCTTTCGGGTGGTCAAGGAACGCCAAGAGCAAAAGCCCTTGGACTTTTCTTCCGATGGCGAGGAGCACTACAACTCCCTATTCAGTATGGATGAGTTGAGGTGTTCTTTGGAAAGCTCACATGACACAGCAGTTGGACCTGATGGAATTCATTATCAATTTTTGAAACATCTCCCTGAACATGGACTGAGACTGTTGCTTCAACTCTTCAACAACATCTGGGAGTCGGGTGTCGTCCCCGCCTCTTGGCGGGAGGCGACAGTAATACCGATTCCCAAACCTTGTAAAGACCAGAGTGAAGCCCACAACTATCGTCCCCATAAAACCATGGAGCGCATCTGTAAAACCATGGAGCGCATGGTAAACAACCGCCGTCGTCTGCTACTGGAGTCAGGACACCACCTGTCCAACCTTCAATGGGCTCAGACGGCCGCAGCAACCTCGACCATTTGTGTCATGGAGACCTTCATAAGAGATCTTTTCCTTAAGAAGGAGCCCTTGTGGCTGTCTTTTCGACCTCGAAAAGCCTATTGACACAACGTGGCAGCAGGGCATCATGGAGGATCTCCATGCGATTGGTCTTCGTGGCCACCTGCCAATTTTCATCAGGACCTTTCTAGCCTTCAGGCATTTCCATGTCCGTGTCAAGACTACCTATTCCAGCCTACACTCACAGAACTAGGAGTACCTCAAGCAGCATACTGGCCGTGACCCTTTTCGGGGTCAAGGTCAATGGTATTGCTGCTGCTGTAAAGCAGGGGGTCTCCTGTAGTCTTTTCGTGGACGACTTTGTTTTATATTACAGCGGTGCTAACATGAATGTCATAGAGAGACAGCTACAACTAAGCATAAATGGGATCCATCGATGGTCAGTTCTGAACGGTTTCAAATTTTCCAAGACCAAAACAGTCTGCATGCACTTCTGCCTGCTGCGTAGAATACATGCGGAACCGGAGCTGACCCTGGATGGGGATCCCATTAAAGTCGTTGAGAAAACCAAATTTCTGGGCCTCATTCTCGACGCAAAACTGTCTTTTGTGCCACATATAAAGTACCTGAAAACAAGATGCCTGAAAGCGCTGGATATTCTGAGGGTGCTGTCCAGCTCAGAGTGGGGAGCGGACAGAGATGTTCTGCTCTCCGTGTACAGAACCTTGGTTCGTTCACGAGTGGATTACGGCTAGACACGATCCACCACCAGGGACTGCGCTTGGCCCTTGGGGCCTTCCGCACCTCACCAGTTCAGAGCCTTTATGTCGAAGCCAATGAACCATCACTTAATAACAGGAGAATCAAACTGGCCATGCAATATGTAGTCAAGATAAAAACTAATGCATTGAATCCTGCACACAATTGTCTATTCGAGCAACATGACGAATCCAGGTATGAAGCCAGGCCAAATTACATCCGGCCACTGAGGCTCCGAATGAAACCTCATTTGGAGGCCTCAGGCGTGGATTTGGACGTGTTCGAGGATGCCAAAGTCCCAGAACATCCCCCGTGGTCGTTGAGAAAGCCATCGGTTATCCTCCGACTCACGGAACTGAGGAAGTCTGGGACACATCCACTCGAGTACCAAGGACTGCATGCAGAGATTCAAGGCCAGTTTGCAGACCACCTCTCCATATACACTGATGGTTCGAAAGACCAAAGCCGGGTAGCTGCTGCGGCAGTCTGCCGACGGGAAAAATTTGGTGTACATTTGCCCGATCAGAGCTCGATTTTCACTGCAGAAGCCCGAGCACTCCTTCTCGCTTTGGAGTGTATCGAGGTATCCAACCACACTAACTATGTTATATACAGTGATTCCTTCTCTTGCCTCCTGGCTGTTGCTGGACTGAAAACGAATCACCCTATTCTAGCAACGGTCATTTATAAAATGAACCAACTGACAACAGATGGGTATGATATCCACCTGTGCTGGGTGCCTGGCCATGCTGGCATACAAGGAAACGAACGAGCTGATCGGGCTGCGAAGAAGGCCCTGAACTGTGATCTTGAACCGTGTCTGATCCCTCACTCTGATCTGAAACCACTAATAGCCACCCACATAAAATCCAAATGGCAACATGAGTGGGATGAAAACATCAATAAACTTAAAGAAATTGAACCATCTGTGGGAAAGCCACCACAGACTCATGCGGGAGGTCGGCGGGACCAAGTGGTCCTTAGTCGCTGCCGTGTTGGCCACTCGTGGCTTACACATGCTTTTCTGCTCAAGGGGGAACCTCCCCCTGAATGTATTGGGTGTCAGTCCCCACTGACACTCAAACACATTTTACTAAGTTGCGTTGATTTTTTGGCCCTGCGCCAACGGTTCTACACTGCAGAAGTATGCATGACCTTTTTACTAAGGTAAAACAGGAAAACATTTTAGCCTTTTTGAGGGCAGCTGGACTGTACCACCTTATATAGTTTACTAAATGGATTCTATTAATTATTAATGAAACTTTTCTTTTTCTATGGGAATTTGTTTCCCTTGACCACAGATATATGATTGTGAGCTTTCTAATTTAATTAGTGTCTATTGGCACATAATTGATTGTCTGCTTTTACATGTAAAAGCGATGGTTTGAACAAAAAACAAACATTTCTCGCCGTGAATATGGCCTATGCTGCCGACACGGCGTAAAGCAACCACCAATCAATCATGATATATGACCTGTCCACCGGACATGACCTGTTCATGATACATGACCTGTCAGCCAGACATGACCTGTTCTTGAAACATGAATTGTCCACAATACCTGACCTGTTCATAATACATGACCTGTCCACCAGACCTGACCTGTTCATAATACATGACCTCTCCACCAGACATGGCCAGTCAACCAGACATGACATGGTCTTGAAACATGACCTGTGCACTAGACATGACCTGTCCATGACACATGCCATGTTCCTGACACGTGACATGTTAATGATACATGCCCTATCCATGACATATCACCTGTCCTCCACCATGCATGACCTCTCCATCACACATTCCCTGGCCATGACACATTCCCTGTCCATGGCACATACCGTGTCCATAACACATGCCTTGTCCATGAATCATACCCTGTCCATGATACATGGCCTGTCCATGATACATGCCCTCTCCCATGACAAGTCTCCTTCCTATCCATGACACATGCCCTCTCCATGACACATGCCCTGTCCATGACACATGCCCTGTTCATGACACATGCCCTGTTCACGACACATGCACTGGTCATAACACATGCCATGTCCATGACACATAACCTGTCCATGACACATCACCTGTCCATGACACATGCCCTGTTCATTACACATACCTGTCCATGATGCATGACCTGTTCACCACACATGACCTGTCCATGATACATGACCTGCTTACACCACATGATCTATCCATGACACATGCCCTGTCCACCGTGCGTGACGTGACGTGGCCACACTGACGTGACGTGACGTGGGTGCAGTGACACATTTATTGAGACGTAAAAGCGACGTTTGCGGTCAGCACAACGCGTTCCTGAAGACGGTGTGCGGGAACGAGGCTGTGACCACAGGGCTGCCCCCAACCGCTAGGTGGCGCCTCATAACAGTGGTGTTCATGGGAATCTGACCACGTCGACCCTCTCCTCCTCCCCCGCCCCCCCCCCCCCAGATTAAAGATTCACCCCATACTTGCAGTAGGGGTGAATGACCAGGTAGTCTAAATACGAGTGAAAATAGCTTTAGTATGGAACAGGAAGTGGAATAACTGGCTCCAGTATCAAATGATTACTTATATCGGCACAAAGTTGGTGAAATGGGAGAGAATGCAAAAAGACAAGATGGTGACAATAGAATGCTGTCGATTTCACTTTTAAAGTTCATTAATCTACATGTTTTATTATATTTTTCAACTCAAAAGTAGCGGGTAAATATGAAGACGCATATAAAGAATATATTTTGTTCTTAAATTAAGAATTTATCAGCTCATTTCATTTACCCAGCTATACCCAACTTTTCGCCACTTTTTCTAACGGGTTTGTTTGTTTGTTCTTATTTTACGTCCTAGCAACATCTAAGGTCATATCAGCACAGGTACCAATTTGTGACAGTTGCACTCATGCCGACTGTATAGTGCTGCCACACTGGGAGACCAGGCCACCAGCACCATGACCTGATATCCCACTCAGTCACATTATCCGGACACTGAGCACACCAGTCCTTGCCGTATCCTAATAATGCCGAGTGCCAGGCTAGGAAGTGAAAAGTATCAATTTTTAAGTCATTGCTTTGACTCGTCCAGGGTTCGGACCCATGATCCCATGGGTTCGGATTCCCCCGATCTCCCAAAACAGCAGACGGACGCTCAACTCATTCGACCATCCAGTCTGGTTTTTCTAATGGGTTGTTTTTCACCCCTACTGCAAGTACTGGGTGAATATTTTATCTACCCACCCCCAACCCCCCAACCCCCAACCCCCAACCCCCAACCCCCAACCCCCACCCCACGCATGTCACGTCCGACCACCCGCGCGCTTGACCATTGTATCCGGGTGCTCGCTGCGTGCCGGGGCTGCGGTGCGTGGCGTGCGCATGCGTGTGTGTGAGTGCGAGTGTGTGTGTGTGTGTGGGTGTGTGTGTGACTGTGGTGGCGGGTGCCCGGAGGCGCGTCCTACTCGTCCAGGTACCACAGAGCAGGGGGGAACCCCTGAGCATGTCAGCGCGCTCACACCGACCTGTGTGGGGTTTCCTTCCACCTTTTCGTGTGGATATATATATACAGTAAATCCTCTCTGAAGCCCCAGTCAGACCTTACCGGATTGGAGAAACGGCCAGAAACCGGACACTGTACAGTGAAATATGGCAATGTATGGTTTATATACGGTTGGCATCCGGCCTGTCCGTTATCTGTCCGGTGGTGTCCGGCGGTGTCCGGTACAAGTTTTGAACATACACAAAACTTGTACCGGACACCGCCGGACTGATGTGTATGGTTGGTGTCCGGTTTAAGTCTGTTTAGTCCATTTTGTCCGGTTCATGTCCGTTAACCATCCGTTAGGTGTCCGGTTTGTATCCTGAAGAGTCTTTTGACGTTGCTGCGGGAATTCGGTCCATCGGTTTTTTATCTGTTTGGCGCGTCCGTGATCAGTCCAGGAGGTTTCCGGTTGGTGTCTGGTTGGTGTCCGGTTGGTGTCCGGTTGATGCCCGGTTGGTGTCCGGTCCGTCCATTTGACATTCGGTTTTCGCCCGTCGGTTGACCGTTCCTTGTCCGTTGAAAGCGCAATATTTCGACACATTTCGGTCCATTTTGACACCGGACACCAACGGACTAGAAAATTCTTTGTCCGGTGTCTCCAAAAGACCATTGTAACCGTATTCTAACTCCTTAAACCGACCACCCCCCTAAATGGACACCTTAAAGTCGGTCCCAAAGTCGGTCGATTTAGAGAGGTTGTACTGTATATGTGTCTATATATATCAATTATATATATGCATATATATATAAATATATATATATATATATATATATATAGCCAGGCGCTCAGCATTATTAGGATGGGGCAAGGACTGGTTGGCTCAGTGTCAGGATAATGTGACTGCGTGGCATATCAGGTCATGGTGCTGGTGCCCGGGTCTCCCAGTGGGGCAGCACTACAACATCGCCCTGACTGCACACTGTCACAAGTCGGTACCCCTCCTGATATGACCTCAGAGTTAGATGGTGCCAGGACATAAAACCCCAACAACCAACTGTGTACATGGTACACTGACGATGAAGGCCTCTTGTATCCTAAATGGATGTCCACTTGTGAATTGTACAGGTTTAAAGCTGTGAGTGCGAGGATTAAAGGTACTCAGGCATGACCCAGATTACCTCACACATTCACAAGGAGCATATGGCTGAATATGAATAGTTGTGGTTTTGGTATTCAAGACCAGGTATTCTGGGGGCCTCTTGAGATTGAAGTTGTTTAAGCCGATAAAAGCATAATATGTATCAAAACCAAAATGTTCATCTAAATGTGTTTCTTTCTATACAATTTAGATATTTTTGTTTCGTTTGTGATGGTTTATTTACCCTGTCCATAACGAGTAAGTCGTATCGCGGCTTGTTTTCATCGCTGAACAGCAATAGTCTCAATTTGGTAGTAGCCTTTTGATCTTAGCTGTTAGTAGTTATGTTAGTTGTGGGTTTTCGTGGTTATTTATTTATCCATTATTTAAAGAGGGAACAAATACAGAAGTGGGGGGGGGGGGGGCTTTGCCCATTAGAAACATCAAAACTCGCTAGGCTTTAAGCGGCATAGACCTTTGACAGTGCGCACTCATGGCAACTTTATAGTGCTGCCCCACTGGGAAACCAGGCCGCCAGCACCATGACCTGATATCCCACTCAGGCAAATTATCCAGACAGTGAGCTAACCAGTCATTGCCCTACCCTATTAATCCTGAGCTCCAGGCTAGGAAGCGCCATGGCTAGCATGTATACTTTCTAAGAGTTTTCTTGATTATCAGTGTATTTTATTTGTGTCATTTTTTTGTTCACTTTTTTTTTGTTTTTGTTTGTTTTTGTTAGTCTATCAGTGCATTGGGCTCCCTTTTGATTAAATTTGTCTCTGTTTCTATTATCCGTGTACTTTTTTCTTCTACTCCCAGTGCATTCCCCTCCCTTGCTTTCATGTGCTCAATTCAATTAGTATGCATGTACAAATTTCATTCCGCAGCACCTATTTATAATTATATGTACTATATAATTTATTATGTGGATCTAAATAATGGCAGCCCCTTAATGTTTCTCTCTAACCACCTTAGCTTTCATGTTATTCACTGCGGAGCAGGCATTATCTCCTCCCGGCTTTCTCTACATCGTGAGCCAACTGTCACTCTGTTCACTTTCAAAACTATATATATATATAACTTTATATACATATACTAACTTTCAAAACTAAATATATATATATGTATATATATACTATTTAATTTATTATGTGGATATAAATAATGACAGCCCCTTAATGTTTCTCTCTCACCACCTTAAAGTTGCACAGTCCGGTGGTTTTGAATTTCTGTATTTTTTCTGAGATAAATATATTAGATCGATCACTAGTATTTACTTTACATTAGTTCAAAGTTACTTTTATGTTAAATAGTAAACTATTGAAATATTTTGAGTGGAAACATGGAAAATTAGTTTTGGCAAGCTTGCCAAAACTCTGACACCATAGACTTCTGCAGTAACAAGTTCTGTTAAATTGACTCATTATTGCCTTCTACGCAGAAACAAATGCTTAATAAGTGCAACAGTATCTACGTTAGATATGTCAAATCAAAACTAGATAATTGGTTTGGTTTTGAAAATTTGATGTTTTCATCGGACTATGCAGCTTTAACTTTCATGTTATCCACTGTGGAGCATGCATTCTCTCATCCCCGCCTCCTCTACACCGTGAGCCAACTGTCACTCTGCTCACTTTATGTACGTCGCAGCAGAGTGCACTCCAGGTTAGAGCTCTTTTAGTGAGGCAGATGACACGGTGTAATGATCTGCGAGTGTTCGGGTTCGAGGCTATATCGTCCGGCGCCAGACAGTTACTCCGTCATGCGCAGTGAGGGTCCGGCGTCCCGTGTGGGACGCGCGCGTCTACATTGTACCCGGCGTATTGTACCCCAGACGTGCCAGTGATGTATGGGCCGCCGCCCATGCGCACGACCCCCATGGGCCCTGCGCTACCAATGATTCACACCCATTTTAGGTATGGGAACATTTTGGGCAACGGGGGGGGGGTACTCTTAGATAAAAGATTCACCCGGTACTTGTAGTACACAGGTGAATGACAACGTAGTCTAAATACGGGCGAAAATAGCATTAGTATGGAACAACAAGTAGAATGCTTGGCACCAGTGTCAAATGGTTACTTATATTGGCGCAGACTTGGTGAAATGGAAGAGAATGCAAAAAGACAAGATGGCGGCCGAAGAACACCGTCGATTTCACTTTTAAATCTTGTTAAACTAGATATTATATTATATCTTTCAACTCAAAGGTAGCGGGCTATCAATAAGACATATGCAAAGAATAATTGTTGCTTCTTAGATTGTGAAATTAGGCTCTCAATTCATTAACCCGCTCTTTTGACCGTTTTTATATAGGGTTGGTATTCACCCGTGTACTGCGAGCACCGGGTGAATCCTTTACCTAGGGTACTCTATATGACTAGGATAGAAAAGGGATTCGTTGGGTAAGTGTTGGGATATTGGGAAGGCGGGGACATTTGATCATGACGTTTGTAAAATCATGCTTTAGTGAGCCTTCACTATCAGGGATGATATATTATGAATTTGGAAATCGATTAAGTATTTTGGTCAGACGGGATGGCCGAATGAGTTCAGCGGTTGCCACCTCCCGTTTTTGACAGGTCGTGGGGTAAAATATTCCGATATTTGCTAAATGTTCTATTTCTGATCGGTGTACGTGACCAGGCGCATGTATGTATATATATGTATGGGTTGGTGGTGCCTGAGTGGGATGTAAATAGACATAGTCGTGCGAGCAGGTCTGGGTGTGATTGCCCTCAGGGCCTACCCCCCCTGCTGGGATAGGGATTGCCATTTATTCATGAAAGGTAGGTTCATTTGAAATTCATGGACATAGAAATGTGTCGAATATTGCCATTTATTGTCATACAATTTATTAACTTGATGCTGTCATTGACATCGTTGATATTGGTCTATGGATTTGATTAGTTGTCTTTCAGTTGGAAAATGCATATTGTTACGTGATAATCTATGTGGATAGATTTGAGAATTGAAAAATACTTGGGGAAATGTATTATTCAAATAGACTTTACTGAATAAAACTCAGATATATGTTAATGTGAAGAAAGGTGACACTTTCTGCGAATATGATGACCAAGATCGATAGCGACCCTACAAGATTGGATCGATATCATCAATATCGCAATGCGAATGCAGTAGTTCATAGGAGAACACTGGCATATATAATTAAATAGAAGAAATAATTTACATTTCACCGATGGAGACAATTAAGATGAAGAAACGGCGGCAACAGCTGGAGAAAGTGTATGGAAACCACGACAGCATGTAAAACTGCAGCTAAAAGCTAGAAATCTATTATTATTGACTAATATAGACGTAGCCATTGTAATTTCAAAGTTCGAAGTGAACCGCTGTCATTGCTTTGGTTACCTTTTGACGCTGAGTATATATATGCTCTGGGTATACAGCTTTCTGTCGTTCATGCTATTTTGTTAAAACTGATATTTGATGTTAGTTACTTGTACATATCGTACAAAACAACATTTTGAATCTATTTCTGGCTTTATTTCCACTCAAAACAACTTATCTTTGGTAAAAGTGGACTATTTGGTTGGTTTCTGCAATAAAATAGGCTGTGAAACTAGATCATCGATTCAAACCGCTTATGCCTTGTTTTCCCATAGAGCTGAGATCCGCAATGTTATATCTATAGAGACCTGTCGAACAACCACACGGCTACCATCGACTTCGTTGGGTTTCTTCAAGTTTGACAGCCGGAAAGACGAAATGGGTGGGCCAAGCGTATCCATTAGGAACTAAATGGTAGTAATGCCAAAGCCGATTTGTACCAATGCAAGGTCGATGCTGTCAGACTGAACACTGACGTCTAGAGTGTCATAAGGACCTCTGAAGTGTCACAGAGTTGGAAAAAGGTCGGATTAGACTAAAAATGGTCGCAAATTGTCTGCATGCATCTTTTAGCATCATATTGAATGTCAGAAATGGGTTATATTCTACATAAATGGAGAAAATGTTGATTATAATACTTTTATTTTTATTTTCTATTGGAAGTCAGAAACCTTCTCCATTAAAAATGTTAGATATTAAGATATTATTAATTATTGGTTGGTGGATTCAACAAGGTAAGATTTAGACAACATAGTGATGCAAACTTCTTTCCTCGCTGCATTTTTGGGATGCAGGTGGTAAGAAGTGGAGGGGCAGAGTCGTTGTGAAATATTCCGATATTCAGCATAGGCGGGAATGCAAATGTTCTATTACTGATCGGTGTCATGACCAGGCGCATGTATGTATGTATATGTATGGGTTGGTGGTGCCTGAGTGGGATGTAAATAGACATAGTGGTGCTGGCAGGTTCTGGGTGTGAGTGTACTCAGGGCCTAACCCCTCTGCTGGGATAGGGATCACCACACTCAAATGTCAAGGTTAGTGGTGGCCATGGGGCCATACAGCTTGTGATGGTGGGCAGACCACTGGTATCCTGGGGACCAGGAATGCTGGATCCCTATTGGTAGGTATAAGAATGCTTGTTTCCCATTGGGAGAAAGGGGTGTGGTGATAGTCTACAATGAATCCATGTAACGATATAAATAATAAACCAGAGGGCTGGACTCTCTCTTCTTCTTTACACTTTATATGCTTCCTTTCTCTTTGTCTGTATTGATTTCACCATACCCTGCCTACACAGCCACAAATTTGAGTATTGGACTTCACATTGGGATTTGATTGGTTGTTTGTTGGAGTTTTGATGCCTGGCAACATCTAGGGTCATATCAGGACGAGTACCGACTTGTGACAGTGCCCACTCATGGTGACTTTATAGTCCTGCCCCACTGGGAGACCAGGCTGCCAGCACCATGACATGATATCCCACACAGTCACATTATCCTGACACTGAGCCAATCAGTCCTTGCCCTATCCTGGCAAGGAAGTGACAAGTATCAATTTGTAAGTCATTGGTTTCACTCGACCAGGGTTCGAACCGGTGGGTTCTAACCCCACGATCTACCAAAACGGGAGATGGACGCTCAACTCATTCGGCCATCCCATCTTCTCAAGTTTGATTAGCAACAAATACTCATATTATGAATTTGATAATCGATGAATTCCTTTTGACCAGACAGGATGACCAAATGAGTTGAGCGCTTACTGCCTCCCGTTTTGGTAGGTCTTGCGATTCGAACCCCTTGTTTCGAATCTTGGTCGAGTTAAACCGATGACTTGGCATTATTAGGATAGGGCAAGGAGCAGGTGAACGAGAAAAAGCAGTCGTTTGCGATTGCTTCAGTTCAGTAAAGTAATCAGAGAAACTAAAGGCAATGGGTTACGTAGCTTGATCTCCACGCAAGGGATTATATATATATATATATATATATATATATTATACAACAAGCATGAATTTGGTAAGTCTGTTTTGACTCGGCATGGAATTGATCTCATGACCTTACACATAGGAAGCAATGACCCTACCCAGTCAGCCATCCCATCCTATAGCCATGAAGGAAAATGCCTACATGACGAACCACTACCAAGACTGCGTCCATCCCTCACGCCCCTCACACTCCAGGAGCTGCAGAAACACAAATATCACCTTTTGCCGCTAGGGGTAGGGGGAGGGAGGGAGGGGGTCATAGGTCATAGAGGTCACCACTAGGTTGTGTCAAAATTGCATAGTCCGATGGTTTGAATTTCTGTCATATTCTGAAATAAACATATAAGGTTGATCGTTATAACCTACCTTATTTTACTCCGAAGAAACGGTGCTTTAAAGTGATTAACTTAGGAAATATTTGAAGTGTAGACGTGCCAAATTAACTTTGGCATGCTTGTCAAAAGCCCGACACCCCACCCAATAGGTTTCAGTGGTAGCAGGTTCTGTTAAATTGACTCAGTATTCCCTTCTATGTAGCAACAAATGTTTAATAAGTACACCAGTATATGAGCTGGATATGTACATTATAATCTAATTAAGCGTTATTGCTTTTGAAAAATTGATGCTATCATCGGACTATGCAAATTTAACCACCAGTGTGTGACTATTTGAACAGAACATGTACTAAACATGTAACAACCTGGTCTGCCAGACTGATTTGCCAGAGCCCCCCCCCCATTGGGCCCCCCCCTAGCAAATCCACAACAAATAAATAATACTGAAGGTGTATTTCAATATATCTAGCTCTTAGCTTTTCTGTCCAGCATTGAAAACAAGCACCCTCACGGGAGCTTATACGTTATGGGCAGAATAAAAAAAAATTGTCACAAAAGAAAAAAAAAAAAAAAATTGTTCCTTCTTGCTTTTAATTTTTTAGTTTTTGATTTACATGTATATATTAATTTTGCAAAGTAGTGTCAGAGGAACTACATTGACCAGACGTGGTGGCGAATCGGTAGAACGCAGGCTTCCCATGCGGAAGGTCGAGAGTTCCAATCCCAGCCGAGTCAAAATTGATACTTGTCACAACCTACCTGGTGCTTGGCATTACTAGGATAGGACAAGGACTAGTTAGCTCAGTGTCAGGATATTTTGACTGTGGGATATCGGGTCACGGTACCAGAGGCCTTGTCTCCAAGTGGGGCAACTCTATACAGTTGTCATGAGTGTGCGCTGTCACAAGCCAGTGCGGACAGAATTTATTTTTTACGTTGAGATGCGTAAAACTTTTCGGCAGGGGGGGCAAGGTTGGACATATACATACCGCATACATAGCGTATTGCTAACGTATGGCCAACATATGGCTAACGTGCCTCCCTGTGAAAAATGCTCGAATTATGCTCACGGTATGTTCGCAGAACGCTGGTGAATGGTATATACATTATTCGATCGCCAGAACTACACCTCATATGTTACATATGTCAAGACACGGTGGAGAAAAGCAAAACGTGGGTTAGACATATGTTAGACATAGATTAGATGTACGTTAGACATACTTTATCCATACGTTGTCAGTACGCGGACTGTACGTTTCCACTGCCTTTAACATAGGTCAACATAGTGCAACATATTGAACCACATAGTCTAATGTACGTCTAACAAACATTGATGTACGCCTAATGTATACATAACATACGGCCGACATAACACCCATACGTTGTCCTACATCGAGAGTTTTGTGCATGCACAAAACTTTCGCGACCCCCTAACGAGCATAGATGTACATTGACATACATCGATGTACCTCGACCTACATCGACGTACACATAACGAATGTGTAACGCATTACGATGTATCCCAACATAGCGGCCAAAAATCACTTACATCGGCATACGTTTGTGCGATGTGTCGTATTGTGGCAGCCCCTTTACGGAAGGCTTAGAATACCAACCGAGTCAAACCAATGACTTATAAAAATTGATACTTGTTGCTACCTAGCCTGGTGCTCGACATTAATAGGATAGGACAAGGACTGGTTAGCACAGTATTAGGATAATGTGACTGTGTGGGATATCGGGTCATGGTCAATTCTATAAGTCATTGGTTTGACTCGGCTGGGATTCGAACTCCTAACCTTCCGCACGTGAAGCCTGTGCTCTATCGATTAGGCAACCGCGTCCGGTGCTTTATAAGTGCATCGAGATCTAAATTTGATTTCTAGAATCAAATTTAGGTAACGGTCTTGGTTTTGAAAATTTGATGATTTCATCGGACGATGCAGCTTTGGTGTCACCTAGCTAGGCACGTGGTTCCGGTTGCGCAACCGCGCATGCGCCTCATGCAGGATGTGTTCAGGAGCCGCTTCCAGACGGGATGGTCGAATGAGTTGAGCGTCTGTCTTCCGTTTTGGTAGATCATCGGATTCGAACCCACAGGTTCGATCCCTGGTCGAGTCCAACCAATGACTTAAAAAGTGAGACGTGTCGCTTCAGCCAGGCACTTGGTATTATTAGGATAGGACAAGGACTTGTTGGTTCAGTGTCAGGATAATGTGACTGAGTGGGATATTAGGTAATGGTGCTGGTGGCCTGGTCTCCCAGTGGGGCAGAACTATAAAATCGTCATGAGTGCCCACTGTCACAAGTCGGCACCCGTCCTGATATGACCTTAGATGTTGGTAGGATGTAAAACAACAACAAACCAACACTATAAAATGGCCATGAGTGCGCACTGTCACAAGTTGGTACCCGTCCTGATATGACCTCAGATGTTGCAGCATGTAAAACTCCAACAACCAAACCAGCAGTCCCCTAGCTAGCTAGCTAGACACGTGGTTCCGGTGGCACAACCGCGCATGCGCCTCATTCAAAATGTGTTCACGCGCTGGCTGCTGAAATAAATCCTGACAGCCCTTTTTGCGGATTATTAGACAGATACCAATAGCCGAAGCGCTGACACCGATCGCCTAGCTAGACACGTGGTTCCGGCGGCGGAACCGCGCATGCGCCTCATACAGGATGTGTTCACGCACTGGCTGCTGAACTCCCTGTAAACTCTGGCAGCCCTTGTTGGGGATTATTAGACACCAATAGTCGGACACCAATAGTCAGAGGAGGGCTGACACCGATCAGTCAGCGCTGACAGCGCTATTGTGTGCTTGTGACAGCCGTCAGAACCTGCGGCATGTATGTATGGTCCCACGCTGCTCACTTAGGTCGCTCGCCTCTGACACATGGGGGGTGGGGTGGGGGGAGGGGGGGGGAGGGGAGAGGAGGGGAGGGGAGGGGGGGAGGTGCTATGCACATTTCTATTTGGGCTGACTGTCACTGTCAGACAAGACGGTATCTGACAAATGTGTAGTGAACAAGTGTGGCTGGTTTGGAAAGGAAGGGGAGTAGGTATGGTGGTGTGCGGTGTGTGGTGCGGGTGTGGGTGTGGGTGTGGGGAATGGGGGGGGGGGGGGTAATCTGATGCAACAAGCTGTTCAACCCAATTATTAAACTTGAATTGATGGTTCGCTCAGTTAAAGCAAACTGTGTGTGTGTGTCTATTTCTCCCCCTCCCTCCTTCTCGGTCTCTACATATATTTATAAAATATCATTATATATATATAGTCATGTATGTTCATGTATATTCATGTATATTCATGCATACTTCTATATTTTATTTTATATTTTATTCATCATTATACAATTATATATATTTATATATATATTTGTATATATATATATATTTATATATATTTTTATATATTTATATATATATATTTATATATATATCTCTTTTTAGAAATATATTTTTATATATTTATATATATATTTATATATATTTATATATATTTTTATATATTTTTATATATTTTTATACGTTGTATATATTTATATATGTATATTTTTATATTTATATATCATTAGTTTTATCTATTTATATTTACATATAGTATATATTTATGTGTATTATAATAACATTATAATTATATAAATAACGGAGCTCACATATAGGTTGTATTGTATTTATTATTGTCCGAACTTGCTATTTGTTGAATTGGAGTCGCGCGCCAACCTCCTTTGGCACGCGCGCCTATGGGGCGCCACCTGTATTGCGCCATATTGGATTCACTTCCCACTGAATTTCGATTTTTGTTGGTGGGCATATTTATCAGTCCTGCCAGAGACTAATAAAACTAGTACTCAGCCCAACTCATGTTTGTTACCTTTCTGTCGCAGTGGCCTTTATATATATTATATATATTATATATATTATATATATACACATATGATGTATGAGAATTATATGAGTATAAATTCAAGGAAGTTGCTGGCATCCAGCTACCGTCTGGTTGCACCCAGTGGCGCCCCCTCTCGGGCCTCCATGGCTTACCCAGTTGGAATCTCTTTCCCTCATTCACCGCTAAAAAAATCATACGTCAGATGGTTGTGTCTTGTGTACAAATTAAAGCTCAGTATGGGACACCATTCTCAACCTTAACTTGTACACACTGCTGAAATCGGAAACAGTTTACACAGAATGCCAAAGCGAGGATACTGAACCATCAGCCCAGTAGAAGGTGATGTTAAAGTGTTGCTTGTTTGTTGTTATTTTATGTCCTAGCAACATCTAAGGTCATCTTGCTAGGACGTAAAACAACAAACATAAAATCTAAGGTCATATCAGGACGGGTGATATTAAAGTTGCATAGTCCGATGGTTTAGACCTTTTGAAATTTTCTTCAGTTTAGAGTAACTTTTATTTTAATTGGATAGCTTTAGAAACATTTGAAGTGAAAATATATTATATTAATTGTTGGCAAGCACGTCGTCGTAATTCTGACACCATCGGCTTCAGCAATAACAGGTTCTATTTAATTCCCTTATCGTCCCTTTTATGCAGCGATGCATGCTTTATAAGTGCACTAGCGTGTAAGTTCAATATGTAGGGTCAAATCTAGGTCAACGCTTTGGTTTTAAAAATGTGATGCTTTCATCCGACAATGCAGCTTGAACCGACGAGAGTTTGTTTGTTTGTTTTGTTGTTTTACATCCTAGCAACATCTAGGGTCAATCAGGACCGGTACCGACTTGTGACAGTGTGCCCCCATGGTGACTTTATAGTGCTGTCCCACTGGTAAACCAGGCCGCTGGCACCATGATCCGATATCCCACTCAGTCACATTATCCTGACACTGAGCCAACCAGTCCTTGCCCTATCCTATTAATGCCGAGTGCCTGGCTAGGAAGCGACAAGTATCAATTTTTAAGTCATTGGTTTGACTCGACCAGGGATCGAACCCACGACCCCACGATCTACCAGCACGGGAGACGGACGCTCTAACTCATTCGGACATCCCGTCTGGTCCCAGATGAGAGTAAATAGAGGTGAGCAGTAGCCGGGATATCGTTATATACCTGTCTTCACCCATCCTCTGATCCCCAAACCCCTCTCATGCGCGCACAATTCTGTTCACTGTGTAAACAAACACTCTGCCCGGGCGAGGTGGCCAAATCAGTAGAGCGCAGGCTTCCTGTGCTGAATGTCGGGGATTCAAGTCCCAGCCGAGTCAAACCGATGACTTATCAATTTGATACTTTTCGCTTCCTAGCCTGGTGCCCGGCATTAATAGGATAGGACAAGGACTGGTTAGCACAGTATCAGGATAATGTGACTGAGTGGGATATTGGGCTATGGGCTGGTGGCTTGGTTTCCCAGTGGGGAAGCACTATGAAGTTGCCATCAGTGCATACTGTCACATGCCGGTAATCATCCCAATATGACCTTAGATGTTGCTGGGACATAAAACAACAAGAAACAAGCAAACTGAACGAGCAAAAATCGGACTGTGTTTTGTGCACTCGGTTTAGTTAGAGCAATGCATTACCGACGCGTCACCACTGACAGATCACCATGGAAATCGCTCAAAATCAACTTTCTGAAACACATGCGCAAAATGCATGAGTATTTTCATTTTAGGCCAACTTAGCCTGAATGGACCTGCCAGAGCATCACCGGGCGCAGTAGCCTAATTGGTAGAGCATGGGCCTCGCTTGGGGAAGTTCGGTTCCCGGTCGAGTCAGATTGATACTTGTCGTTTCCTAGCCAGGTGCTCGGCATTAATAGGATAGGGCAAAGTCTGGGTCAGACAGTGTCAGGATAATGTGACTGAGTGGGATTTTGGGTCGTGGTGCCAACAGCATTGTTTCCCAGTGGGGCAGCACTATAAAGTTGCCATGAGTGCGCACTCTCACAAGTTGGTACCCATCCTGATATGACCTTATATGTTGCCAGTATGTAAAACTTCCAACAACCAGCCAAGCCAGATGGTAGATCGTGGGATCGTGGGTTCGAACCCTGGTGGAGTCAAACCAATGACTTAAAAATTGATACTTGTTGCTTCCTAGCCAGGCACTTGGCATTATTAGGATATGGCAAAGACTGGTTGGCTCAGTGTCAGGAAAATGTGACTGAGTGGGATATCAGGTCATGGTGCTGGCGGCATGGTTTCCAAGTGGGGCAGCACTATAAAAGTCATCATGAGTGCGCACTGTCACAAGTCGGTACCCATCCTGATATGACCTTAGATGTTGCTAGGACGTAAAACAACAACAAACAATGTAATCAACCAACATTTCCACGCCAAACTGATAAGTGTAGATCGTTGGGTCTATTTGCCTGCTACACGCTGGTGGTACCAGACATGGTGGTCGAATGGGTAGAGCGCAGGCCTTCCATGTGGGAGATCGGGAGTTCGATTCTCAGTTGAGTCAAACCGATGACTTACAAAATTGGTACTTGTCGCTTCCTAGCCTGTCGCTCAGTATTACTAGGATAGGGAAAGGACTGGTTAGCTCAGTGTCAGGATAATGTGACTGGGTGGGATATTGGGCCATGGTGCTGGTGGCTTGGTTTCCCAGTGGGGCAACACTATAAAGTTGCCATCAGTGCACACTGTCACGTGTCGGTACTCATCCTGATGTGATCTTAGATGTTGCTGGGACATGAAACAATAACAACCAAACTGAACAAGCAAAAATTGGACGGTGTCTTGTGCACTCGGTTCAGTTAGAGCAAAATGCATTACCGACGCGTCACCACTGACAGATCACCATGGAAATCGCTCAAAATCAACTTTTTGAAACACGTGCACAAAATGCATGAGTATTTTCTGTTTAGGCCCACTTACCCTGAACGGACCTGCCAGAGCATCACCGGGCGTGGTAGCCTAATCGGTAGAGCGCGGGCCTCGCATGTGGAAGGTCGGAAGTTCAGTTCCCGGTCGAGTCAACCCAATGACTTATCAAACTGATACTTGTCGCTTCCTAGCCATTTGCTCAGCATTAATAGGATAGGGCAAAGTCTGGTTCGCAGAGTGTCATGATTATGTGACTGAGTGGGATATTGGATCATGGTGCCAACAGCATTGTTTCCCCGTGGGGCAGCACTATAAAGTTGCCATGAGTGCGCACTGTCACAAGTTGGTACCCATCCTGATATGACCTTATATGTTGCCAGGATGTAAAACTTCCAAAAACCAGCCAAGCCAGAGCATCAGAGCGCAGCGTTTAATTATGGCAAAGTAGATTCTGTCTGTCGCCTCCGGGCAGCACATACATTAACCGATATTGGCGACAAGTAGCAGGCGATCAGAGATCCCGGGTGTTGGGATCTGAGTCCCTGTGTTGTGTAGTCAACAAGGTTCTTTTCCACCATTTCCAAGTCAAATGAGATGTCATCAACCAAGTCAAATGACATGTAATCGACGAGACGGTTGGTACCTGGTGGTACCAGATGTGGTGGTCGAATCGATAGAGCGCAGGCTTCCCGTGTGGGAGATCGGGAGTTCGATTCTCAGTTCAGTCAAACCAATGAGTTACAAAATGTGTACTTGTCGCTTCCTAGCCTGGTGCTCTGTATTAATAAGATAGGGCAAAAGCTGGCTAGCTCACTGTCAGGATAATGTGACTGAGTGGGACATCGGGTCATGGCGCTGGCGGCCCGATTTCCCAGTCGGGCAGCACTGTAAAGTCGCCAGGAGTGTGCGCTGTCTCAAGTCAGTACACGTCCTGATATAACCTTATATGTTGTCAAGACGTAAAACTCCAAAACCCACAACTAACCAAAACACCCTGGTGGTATTGGGTAGGTGATCAGCATTGCCTGCTGCCCCCTGGTGCTAAGGGGGTATATGAACTGAGAGTGAAGCAGCCCCATAGTGGCAGACAGTGCTGCCCCTAGTGGCATGCAGTGCTGCCCCCTAGTGGCAGGCAGTACTGGCCCCTAGTGGCAGGCAGTGCTGCCCCCTAGTGGCAGGCAGTGCCACCCTCTAGTGTGAGGCAGTGCCGCCATCTAGTGTTAGGCAGTGCTGCCCCCTAGTGGCAGGTAGGTCTGCTCCCGATTGGAGAACAGTGCTACCCACTAGTGGAAAACAGTGCTGCCCTCTAGTGTTAGGCAGTGCCGCCCTCTAGTGTTAGGCAGTGCTGCCCCCTAGTGACCAACAGTGCTGCCCCCTAGTGGCGGGCAGTGTTGCCCCCTAGTGGCAAACAGTGCTGCCCCCTAGTAGCAAACAGTGCTGCCCCCTAGTGGCAAACAGTGCTGCCCCCTAGTTGCAAACAGTTCTGCCTCCTAGTGGCAAACAGTGCTGCCATCTAGTAGCAAACAGTGCTGCCCCTTAGTTGCAGACAGTGCTGCCCCCTAGCGGCAGCCAGTACCGCACTCCGGTGAGTCTGCTGAAGTGTCGTGCTGAGAGCTTACAAGCAGCCACTTCAATAAGGCACAAAGGAGGGTAGACCCCTCACCCATCTGCGTAGGTGGGTCAATATGATCCTGCGCATTCTTACCCTTTGCATCAACCAACATGAAAGCACTGCTTCACCGGACCAGAGCGGGCCTTCAAAGAATACTACACACTGGCAATGGTGATGTTAAAGTTGCATAGTCTGATGGTTTTGAATTTCTGTATTTTTTCTGAGATATATATATATTAGATCGATCACTAGTATCTACTTTACATTAGTTCAAAGTTACTTTTATTTTAAATGGTAAACTTTTTAGATAGTTTTGGTGCAAATGTGGAAAATTAGTTTTGGCAAGCTTGCCACAACTCTGACACCATAGACTTCTGCAGTAACAGGTTCTGTTAAATTGACTCAGTATTGCCTTCTATGTGGAAACAAATGCTTACTAAGTGTATTAGTATATATGTTTTATATGTCAAATCAAATCTAGATAATTGGTTTGGTTTTGAAAATTTGATATTTCATCGGACTATGCAGCTTTAATAAATCCTATATTCTCCAGAATCACGATTGAAAAAAAGGTTACCCCTCGTTATTTGGATTCGTGATGTATTATATAGAAAAGGTTGGTTAAATAAATATAAACCACCTCCACCTGCTGCTTGGATACCGACCACCAAACAAATAGATGCAATATGGAACGATGTTGTTGGATAACAAAGTGTAGTACTCAATGTCCCCATGTTGTATAAACATTGAACCGCGACATGTAGGTACATGAGTGAATCTGTAAAGCCCCTGTCACACCTCGCTGGATTGAACAACGGACAGAATTGTCTAGTCCGGTGGTGTTCGGGCGTGATAAGTATCAAAATGTATTAAAATGTGTCAAAATGTTGCGATATCGGGTCAAAGGTCGCTGGACGAACGGGTATGAAACAGACATGAAAACGGACATGAAACAGACATGAAACGGATAGCCAAAGGATGAAACAAACTCAAACCAGACAAGAACCATCGACGTCAATCCAGTGGCATCCGTTCCAAATTTTGTGCATGTTCAAAACTTGTACCAGATCAGGCCAGATATCAACGGATATCAATGGATATGCAATGGATATGCAACGGACACAAACCAGACTTTGCCGGATATCAACAACTTTGTTTGGTTTCTTTCCATTTCCTCAAACTGACGAGGTGTGACAGGGGCTTTAACAGCAGCGCATTAGTTGAAAGGCACACACACAGTGAACCTTGGTAATGCAGAAAGCTTGGGATCAGGCGATTTCCATGTTACTATTGTTAGCGAAGCGCTGCATCATCGAAGATCCGATTGACAAAATTCAAAATAATATATATATGATGGACTAACACAAAGTATAGTAAAAGCTGGATTTTGGACTATTTGCAATCTACAAACAGTTACACGCCATAAATGAGAAGCAAGAAAACCTAAATTATTACTAAAACACAATTCAAAAGATTTAAATAAAATTGGATTAGCGCTGCCCAGTGGGGCAGCACTATAAAATATGAGCAAGCTAAATAAATTCATCACGAGAAAAACAAAAGTTCCTAAAGCAGTCTTGTACCATTCCTGGTCTCACATGTCGAAGATTTTCTTCAATACAATCATTTCTTCTCATACATCTTAAATACCCAGATAATTGATATTATCTGGGATAATATCTGGCAAGCTTGAAACGGACATGAAAGCTGGAGGACATGAAAGCTTGGAATCTAACGCCCATCAAATTCAAAGCATTGTTCCAAACTGCCAGACCTGCAGAACTATTGGAATCTAGATTGGTGTTCTTTGTGGTGGAGTGGTTAGAGTGTCTGACTTGTTTCTAGGTCAGACTCCTAATCTGAAGGTCAGTGGTTCGATTCCCCATGCCCCCCACCTCTGCCAATTTGGATTTCCACCGCTGTGCATAACTTACAGCGACATCAAAGGTCAGTTGCTCTCATACCATGTCTATGTGGTGTGGGAGGTTAAAAATCCCTTGGGTCAGTAAAAGTGTAGGCTCGGGCTTTCTATCAACAAACTGTCTAATGGTGAAAACAAGTCTATTCAGACTTGTCCATGATAGGCAGTATAAATCTTCAAGAAAAAAGAAAAAAGATTAGTGAGGTACAACTCTATTATCTAAGGTTGCCTCAGAGTATGCAGTAACGTGTCCATGCACCCATTGATCAGGGATTGGGCATTTCACATCCTGATTCCAGCCTAATTATTTATTCACTTGGCCTATGCGTGCTATTGAGTGAGTTGGTTGGCAGGTACAAGATAGGCAGAAGATCCTACATGGTGCCAACCACACATGCGCATTGCATCTTGAATTATAATTAATTGTTCCTGAACAAACTGAGCAGTGGCATTCAATACAAATCATCGCGTGATGTGAGGCAACCTTCAGAAATTCCACCTAAACTCAAAAAGTAGCAAATTTCTTGCCAATCTCAGTTACATCCTAACGATAATTCCCACCTCATACATCCTTGAAATAATTCCACCTCATACATCCTCACAATAATCCCCACCTCATCCATCCTCACAATAATCCCACCTCATACATCCTAATAATCGCAATAATCCTACCTCATACATCCTCGCTATTATCCCCACCTCATCCATCCTCACAATAATCCCCACATTTTACATCCTAGCAATGGTCCCACATGATGCATCCTCACAATAATCCCCACCTCATACATCCTCACAATAATTCCACCTCATACATCCTCACAATAATCCCACCGCATTCATCATAACACTAATCACCACCTCATACATCCTCACAATAATCCCCACCTCATACATCCTCACAATAATCCCACCGCATTCATCCTAACAATAATCACCACCTCTTACATCCTCACAATGATCACCACCTCATACATCCTCACAATAGTCACCACCTCATACATCCTCACAATAATCCCCACATCTAACATCCTTGCAATGGTCCCACAGGATGCATCCTCACAAAAATCCCCACCTCATGCATCCTCATAATAATCCCTACCTCATCCATCGTCACAATAATCCCAACCTCATACATCCTCGCTATAATCCCCACCTCATATGTCCTCAAAATAATCCCCACCTCATACATCCTCAAAATAATCCCACCTCATCCATCCTCAAAATAATCCCCACTTCATACATCCTAATAATCTCAATAATCCTACCTTATACATCCTCATAATGATCCCTACCTCATCCATCCTCACAATAATCACCACCTCATACATCCTCGCTATAATCACTACCTCATCCATCCTAAAAATAATCCCCACCTCCTACATCCTCACAATAATCCCACCTCATACATCCTCGCTATAATCCCCACCTCATCCTTCCTCACAATAATCCCCACCTCATACATCCTCGCAATAATCACCACCTCTTCCATTCTCACAATAATTACCACCTCATACATCCTCGCTATAATCCCCACCTCATCCATCCTCACAATAATCCCCACACTTTACATCCTTGCAATGGTCCCACATGATGCATCCTCACAAAAATCCCCACCTCATACATACTCACAATAATCCCACCTCATACATCCTCACAATAATCCCCACTTCATACATCCTCACTATTATCCCCACCTATCTGACCTGCACCCACTCAAACTCTCACTCCTCACCTCACTCCAATCATACCTAACTCCACTCATATTCTTTTTCCTTACCTCACTCACACCCTGCCTCCTCATACTTCACCCCACTCACACCGTCAGTCCAAACATTATTTCACTCATCTCCTCTCTACTCTACTCACTCCAACCATACTTCCACTCCTCCTCTTCTCACTCCTCACGCGTCCTTATCATACTCCCCCTCCTCTCCTCACCTGTCACTCCATCCATCCATATTCCCTCTCCTCCTCTCATTCCTCACTTTAACCATTTTCCCATTCCTCTTCTCACTCCTCATCTCACTCTTCACCTTAGTCCTCACACCTCATACCTCACTCCCCACTCCTCACTCCTCACACCTCACTCCCGACTCCTCACGTCTCACTTCTCACCTCACTCCTCAATCCTCTCACCTCACTCCTTACTCCACACATGGCTCACTCTTCTCCCCCCCCCCCCCCCCCCCCACTAATATCCTATTCTTTTCTCCCTGTAAAGACAGGTTAAATGGAAGCTTTTTCTCATTTGCACAATTTATGGGGTAATATACGAGATCACCGTACCGACTGAACATGCGCTAAAAACCGCATTGGCAGCAAAGCAAATGAGTCTGGCCATTGAGTTTGCTGATACACATGGGCAAAACTTCGATTTTATTCAAAATGAATAGAAATACATAACAATTTGGCATAAACATGTGTGCCCACATGAACATAGCTACGAATATAGCTAAGACAAAACTAACCATAGTTAAACATATTGAGCTAAGAAACATACAATTCCACACAAAACAATCAGTCACTATCCACGTCACCATTATTAATTCTTGTTCTAAATATTAAAATGCCAAATGTGTCAAAATACACTTGTTTCAGAGAAATATATAACAAATATCTGATTAACCCTACTCATTTTCTAGTTCTACATATGTCATTAATCATAGGATATAAATAAAAACATTAATAAAATAAGTAAAGCTGACTCTGGCTATGGCTCTAACACTAGTTTGAGTGTCCAGATTTGTCTAAATCTAAATGCACATTGCATAAGATGTGCTGATTATATTGATGTAAATGCAATGCTGGATAATTTATTATATATATATTTTTAGTTGGTATTCTATGTTTCAAACAAGAGCTGAGATGAGCTGAAACTAGCACATTTCATAGCTGCACCCAGTGTATTAGCATGTGCCATGTCCTTCTTGTGGGTTAGTTTTTCTTCTACGCATCCCACTATGCACCACACGGTTGGAATGGTGATGTAGTCTATTGTGTACTTCACGCTGTTTATGGGTAATCCGAGGGCAAATTACGTCAATCAATGGGCTTTTAAAAAAAAAAGTAGGACCTAATACAGGAGGAACAAGATTGGAAATTCATAAAAATAGTCCTTCACAGATAACAAATAGAGCCCTCTATATTTGTACATATTATTCTTCACTGGGCAAACTTGACAACTCATCCTTTTTTTCATACATAAATAATTAGCAACTCAGGTGATCCAAGTCAAGCAGGTCGTGTTAATCGAATACGGCCAAAATGTGAAACTGCAAATACTTTGTCTTTTTAAATTTTATTGAGGCTGTATTTATACTGTCCATAGCATATAAGCCCGGGTACCCAGGCTTGTTTTCAATGCTGACCAGTTGTAGTGTTGGTGTTATCTTACCACACAGAAGCTGCTGATAAGGTATTTGATTGCCTGCATTTCAGTAGCAGATAGATAATTGGTTGGTATGGTTAGTAGCCTATTTTAGTTTTTTTTAATTTTCTTTGCATATATGTATTATTTTGTTCTACTCTTATTACTAGACTAGCCTACTCCTATTTACATATCATAGGCTTGTACGGAGCTGTGTGGTGTGTTATCTGGCTACTTTTGGCATGGTTACCTTCCATTGGGTGTCCTGCTGGTGGGCCATGACATATCTGTAGATGTTTGAGCTTGTTTTATGTTGGGGTAGGCTATTCTAGGTCGATCCGAAATAGGGAAAGACTGCTAGGCAGCTGTTGGCAGTTAAGGGTGTTCTTGGCTCATAGATGTTTGAGCTTGTTTTTGTGTTGGGTTTGGCTATCCAAGGTCGATCCGAAATAGGGAAGGACCGTTAGATAGCTAAAGGTTTTAGTTCTAAGTGTAGGTGTTATTTGTTTTATTTTCTGATCACCCTTGTAGTGGATGCGAATACTATATTAGTTTTTTGGTTTTTGTTTTACTACTACTTATGAAATAGCCTACTCTACATTTATAGGTGTGTACATAGTTTGTAGCTGTTCGTTATCTACTGAGGGTGGTCCAGATTACCCCCTTGGGGCAACCCAGTTTGTGGGCCGTGACTTATCACATGCTCTTCTAGGGTTTTACCCCAGGGTGTTTTCAGGGTCTCCCTATTTTACATATATATTGTTGTATGTTTTCAGATTGGGAGTCTCTGTTTTGGGTGGTTTGTTGTTGTTTGTTATCTAGTGAGGGTGGTCCAGGTTTCTCCCTTGGGGCAGCCCGTTTGTGGGCCATGACATATCACATGCATTAAATAGTATCTTCTTAAACACAAAGTGCTAGATGTCGATTTGTGTGTGGTTTTCAATTTGCCCTCTAAAAGGGTATATTGGTGAGGCACACACTGTACCATGGACCTTTTCATAGGTTTACCAGATGGGATGGTAGACGTGTTGGTAGACCATAGGATCGTGGGTTCGAACCCTGGTCGAGTCAAACCAATGACTTAAAAATTTATACTTGTTGCTTCCTAGCCAGGCGCTTGGCATTATTAGGATAGAGCAAGGACTGGTTGGCTGTGTCAGGATAATGTGACTGAGTAGGATATCAGGTCATGGTGCTGGCAGCCTGGTCTCCCAGTGGGGCAGCACTATAAAGTCATCATGAGTGCACACTGTCACAAGTCGATACCCGTCCTGATATTACCTTAGATGTTGCTAGGACGTAAAACAACAAACAAACACATTTCATAGGTTTATTGTATTGGCTGAATCTTTAAAGGACAAGTAGGGAGCGGGACCTAACTCAGGCGGTAGCATATCCACCTTTGTATATGACAGTCATTCTTTCGATCCTGCTCAGTGGATCCATTTGCAGTTTGGGCTATTTTCCGTTCCAACCAGTGGTCCACAACTGGTTCATCAAAGGATGTGGTATGTGCTGTCCTCTCTGAAAGTGCATATAAAAGACCCCTTGCTGCTTATCGGAAAGCGTAGTCTATGTGGCAGCAATGTGTTTCCTCCAAAGAAATGTATCAGAAAGAAAACTACACTGTAAGCTAGGAAACCAAATATTAAAAAATGTAGACCATTACAGATACCTAGGCCTTGAGTTGGACAGCCAACTAAACTACAACCTATGTATGAATAAAATTATCCAAAAAGTAAACCACAAATTGTGGCTATTTGCAAAGCTAAGAGACTACATGACACAAGAAATGTCAATAAAAATGTTCAAGCGCATGGTGCTCCCCTATTTTGACTATGGAGATGTAAACTACATGGGTGTGAAAAAAGAACTTCTAAAAAAACTGTAAATACTGCAGAACAGAGCCCTAAAAATCTGCCTAAGAGTAGACAAGCTGCACCCCACCTATGACCTACATAAAATAACCAATGCAAAATTACTAGAAAATAGGAGAATAATTCATTTGAAAATATTAGTATATAGCTATAGTCAAAGCAATAAACTCCTAACAAAACCACAAAAGAACTACTGACCAAATAATGCGCCACTACTAGAGCAGACCAGAAGCCAAATAACAGCTCACGAGAGAAGCTCGCTGGAAATGGCTGCCACGGTGTGGAATTCCCAAACGGTAAAGGAATGACAAATTCCTGACCTAAAAACATACAAAAAGTATCTGCAAAATAAGGCTAGGAAACCCCCACTAAGCTGCACTGCAAAGGGGCATGTGATATGTCCTGGCCCACCAGCAGGATGCCCAATTTTTTCTTGAAGATTTATACTGCCTATCATGGATAAGTCTGAATAGACTTGTTTTCACCATTAGACAGTTTGTCGATAGAAAGCCTGAGTCTACACTTTTACCGACCCAAGGGATTTTTAACCTCCCACACCACATAGACATGGTATGAGAGCAACTGGCCTTTGATGTCACTGTAAGTTATACACAGTGGTTGAAATCAAAATTGGCAGAGGTGGGGGCATGGGGAATCGAGCCACCAACCTTCAGATTAGGAGTCCGACCTAGAAAAAAGTGAGACACTCTAACCACTCCGCCTCAGAGAACCATGCCAAGAGTAGCCAGATAGCACACCACACAGCTACGTACAAGCCTATGATATGTAAATAGGAGTAGCCTAGTCTAGTAGTAACAGTAGAAAAAGAAATACATATATGCCAAGAAAATCCAAAAAAACTAACACAGGCTACTAACCGTACCAACCAACTATCTATCTCCTACTGAAATGCAGGCAATCAAATACCTTATCAATATCAGCAGCTACTGTGTGATAAAATAACCCCAACACTACAGCTGGCCAGCATTGAAAACAAGCCTGAATACCCAGGTTTATATGCTATGGACAGTATAAATACAGCCTCAATCAAAAAAATTAAAAAATCAAAAATCAAATCAAATCATTTGACACAACACAATTCCTATATAGTTTGGCTTGCGACAATCTCTCTCGCAGGTCACAAAAAGACCTTCCGTTCTTTAGTACTAAAAGCAATAATTTCAGCTCAAATTACCCAGTCACGTGAATAGAAAATAGGCTACCTGACGACCAACCATTACTTCAATGCAAACCTATCTAGGTCAGGCTGCTCAAACACACGTGAATTATCCTTTCACATTCAATATGTACATACAATAGGTAATGCTAAACGTTATATATATATATATATATATATGTATATAAATCCTCTGGTTCGACTGACACTGGTCAACATCCGATGGAGTAGAGCTGGGCCGAGATGGTGCCACCGATAAAGTGTTGTATCTTATAGAGTATAGCAATAATCATCGTAATAAGTCATTTTCCCTTCCATATCTTTATACTCACATAATACGTTATACATCATATGCATATGATGAGTTCAGGTGCAAAACCGCGTCAATGCCAATCCAAAAATCTAGTTTAAATAACAGATTTTTACATGAAAATAATATTAAATCTCATAATTCCACTTTTCATGTGGTTATATGGGTATGGAACAATGAACAAAAAATAGGAATATAACAAAATTCACTTGTTGTAGGTTTGATTCCAATGTTTATCTCCATTTTTGGATTGGTGTTTACGTGGTTTTGTGCCTGAACTCTTCATATATACATCATTAAATATATATATGGATAGTGATAAACCCTTTATCACATGTAATAAGCTCTGTAGTGGTCCCCCCCCCCCACCCCCCGCTCTGGCTGGGGTGGAGGGGCAGGTACCAGCATGCACGACTCACCTTGCACGGGGCAGAACTCACCACTCGCGCGGAAGCATATATACATAATTATAATATATATATATATATGATGTACAACGTAAATATGTGATGTATACCACATTAACTGGGTCGTCCTGATATGACCACATATGTTGTTAGGACGTAAAACCCTAACAAACAAAGATTAACTGGGTCACTTTGCCACCTAAAGTTAGTATTAAAGTTGCACAGTCCGAGGGTTTTGATTTTCTGTCATTTTCCGAGATAACTACATTATTATAAATAATCTACTTCACTTTAGTTTGAAGTAACTTTTATCATAAATTGCTAACTTTGGAGATATTTGAAGTGAAAACATGCCAAATTTATTTTGGCAGGCATGTCAAAACTCTGACACTGTGACAGCATAGGTTTTTAGCAGTAACATGTTTTATTAAATAGACTTTGTATTCCCTTCTCTGTGGCACCAATCTAAGTTAGATATGTAGAATCAAATCTTAAGGCCCTGTCACATTACGACACATCTCGCAAGTGCTCGGCCAATGCGTAAAATCACTTTTTTTAGGTCAACAAGCATCAAACATTTCGGCGTGGGGGGCAAAGTCGGACGTATACATACCGTATACATAGCGTATGGCCAATGTATGACCAACGTATGGCTAACGTACCTCCCGGCGAAAAATGCTCGAATTACGCTCATGGTACATTCACAGAACGGCGGTGAATGTTGTATACGTTATTCGATTGCCAGAACTACGCGTCACATGATACATACGTCGAGACACGCTGGAGAAATGCTAGACGTACATTAGACGTACGTTAGGTGTATGTTATCCATACGTTGTCAGTATTTGGACTGTGCATTTCCACTGCCTTTAAAGTAGGTCAATGTAGTGCAACATAGAGAACAATGTTTGTCTGACATACATCTAACATACATCGACATTCGCCTAACGCATACATAATGCACAGCAGACGTAAAATCCACATGTTGTAGAACCCTGTCGTACATAAAAAGTTTTGTGCATGCACAAAACTTTGCCGACCCCCTGACGTGCAATGCCGTATCTCGACGAACGTCGATGTACATTGATGTATACCAACGAGCGCCTAACACACGCGTAACACATAATGACATAGCGGCCAAAAATCACATACATCAGCATACTTTGGCACAATGCATCATAATGTGACAACCCCTTAAGGGAGTGTTTTGATTTATGAAATGGTACACTTTCCACGGCCTGTGCAGTTTTAACATTGTTAAAGGGCTAATCCCCAAAGAAACGTTGAATGAGTGCATGCGTACACACTAGTAACAGTACAGTAAAACCCCTCTAACCGACCACCTCCACAGATCGACCACTCCCCTACACCAATCTCTTTATTTGGGTCGCAAACGATCGCCCATACAATACCAGTGTAACAATTTTGTTAAAAACCTCCCTAACCCGACAACCTCCCTAAATGGACCATTTAAAGTCGGTCCCATGGTCGGTCGATATAGAGAGGTTTTACTGTAGTATCTAGCATACAGTATGCACGATACAATCTCGGTTATATGCTTTGGTTTTCAAAATATTATGCTTTTTATCGGATTATACGTTTCTAAGTCTAACGCCAACCCATAGCAGCGACGCTTGTGAGTGAGAACATATCCCACAATGCAAAGGGTGGGGGTAAGCGCGCGCGGGGGAGGTGGCGGGTGGGGGGGGGGGGGGGCACAGACCACACAGAGCAGTGCGCATGCTCGGTCTACAATACAACACCAACGCATGGCGGACATTTGAACCGAACCCCGCTGCTGCAACGGTTTTTTTTTTTTATTATTATATATTTTTTTTATTGTGATGAGAGGTTGCATTCCGTGAGCACGTTGAATTAACCGGTTTAGACCCCCACCAAAAGCCCGGTAAGCCCTCCCAACGCCACTGTGTGCATAGACGCTGTATGGGTTACATGCTGCGAAGGTCACACGCTCAAGGTCACACTGTGAAGGTCACGCTGTGAAGGTCATTCAACTACCACCAACCCGCTTTCATCTCACTAACAAAATGTTCTCCTTTCACGTCATCCGTCCCTATTGTCTGCACCCCCTGGGAGTGAACACTACCCCCTTCTCCCTCCTCCCTCTCCCTTCCCCACCCCCCACCCTCTCCCCATCTTCACCCTCACCCAACCCCCACCCTCACCCCACCCCCATCCCACCCCCACCCCACCCCACCCCCATCCCACAGCTCCTTGGTCAGATAATATTTTCGCTCCCTATTGTCTGCACCCCCGGGAGTGAACACAACATCTCCCCCCTCTCCCTTTCCCTCCCCTCCCCACTTCTCCCTCTCCCTCTCCCTTCCCCTCTCCCTTTCCATCTCCCTCTCCCTCGCCCTCCCCCCTCCGTCTCCCCCTCCCTCTCCCTCTCCCTCTCCCCCGCTCCCCTCTCCCTCTCCCTCTCGCCCCTGCATCCCCTCCCCTCTCCCTTTCTCTCTCCCTCTCCCTCTCCCTCTCCCTCCCCCCTCTCCCTTTCTCTCTCTATCTCCCTCCTCCCTCTCCTCTCCATCTCCCTCCTCTCCCTCTCCCTCTCCATCTGCCCATCCCATCCCCCACCCACCCCACCCTCACCCTCACCCCACCCACCCACCCCCACCCCCACCCCCACCCCACCCCACAGCTCCTTGGGTCAGATAATATTTTCCCTCCCCATCGAAGACTCCCCTCCCACCCACCCCCCCCATCCCTCACCCTCCCCCCCCCCCCCCACCCTCACCCCACCACCGTCCAGCCCCTGGGGGCCCTCAATTGCCGACCCTGACCTTGGCCCCGCGGAGGTCACGAGCTCTGACCTTGGACTCTTTTGGTGAGAGGTGCCTGCACTGCCCCCTATCGGCGGGCGGCGTTGTGTGGCCGTCACTGGCTGTGGATTATTAATCCCAGGGGCTGTGTGTCCTCGGCGCCATGACAGGCTTTTCCCGCGCGTTCCGCATGAGTGATTTCGGTGGGAACAAAACTTGGCAATAGCCACGCCCTTTCATAAATACCCGCGGCCCCCACCCACCGCAGCCCCCCACCCCCCCGCCGCACCCCCCAACCCATCAACGCCGCTACTCCAGCTCTACCTCCTCTCTCCTAGACACATACACACACACATACACACATACATATACATACACGCACACATACACATAGGTATATAACAAGCTACTACCAAATTGAAAATACTAGAAAATAGGAGAATAATTCATTTGAAAACATTAGCATATAGCTATAGTCAAAACAATAAACTCCTAACGAAACCACAAAGGGCTACAAGAGCAAATAATGCGCCACTACTGAAGCAGACCAGAAGCCAAATAAAAGCTCATGAGAGAAGCATGCTGGAAATGGCTGCCAAGGTGTGGAATGCGCAAACGGTAAAGGAATGACAAATTCCTAACCTAAAAACTTACAAAAAATATCTGTGCAAATTAGGCTAGGAAACTCCCACTAAGCTGCACAGCAAAGGGGCATGTGATATGTCACGGCCCACCAGCGGGACACCCAATGGAAGGTAACCATGCCAAGAGTAGCCAGATAACACACCACACAGCTACGTACAAGCCTATGATATGTAAATAGGAGTAGGCTAGTCTAGTAATAAGAGTAGAACAAAATAAAATACATATATGCCAAGAAAATCCCCAAAAACTAACATAGGCTACTAACCATACCAACCAATTATCTATCTGCTACTGAAATGCAGGCAATCAAATAACTTATCAGCAGCTACTGTGTGGTAAGATAACACCAACACTACAACTGGCCAGCATTGAAAACAAGCCGGAATACCCAGGCTTATATGCTATGGACAGTATAAATACAGCCTCAATAAAACCTCCAATAAAAAAAATTAAAAATTGAGACTATTGCTCTTCAGCGATCAAAACAAGCCGTGATGAGACTTGCTCGTTATGGACAAGGTAAATAAACCATCACAAAAAAACACACACAAAAAACATACATATACACACACATGCACACACACATACACACACACCACCCTCCTCCACGATACCAAACTGCCCAACACTCATCTTCTCTTTTCACCCACCCTTCTATCCCTCCTTCCTATTCTATCCTCCTCCTCTTCAGGGCCTCCACCCCTTCTTTCCTCCCCCTCCCCCTCCTTCTCTCCTTCACTTCTCCACCCATCCTCTCCTCCCTCTCTCCTCCTCCCCCCACCTCCACCCCCCACCCCCACACCCCCCCCCCCACCCCACCCCCCCCCCCCCCCCCACCCCCCCCCACCCACCCCCACCCACACACCCCCCCCCCCCCCCCACCCCCCCCCCCCATCCTCCACCCCTCCACTTCTCCACACATCCTCCCCTCTCTCCCCCATCCTCCTCACCTCCTCCTCTTCCCCCCTCCCTCTCTCGTCCTTCTACCCTCCTCCCCCATCCTCCACCCCTCCACTTCTCCACACATCCTCCCCTCTCTCCCCCATCCTCCTCACCTCCTCCCCTTCTCCCCTCCCTCTCTCGTCCTCCTCCCTTCCTCCCATCACCCTCCACACCTCCTCCCCATCTCCCCATCCTCGTCTCCACTTCTCCACCCATCCGCTCCTCCCTCTCTCGTCCTCCTCCACTCCTCCCCATCCTCCTCCTTCCCTCCCCTCCCTCCTCCCCACCTCCTCCCCCACTTCCCTCCTCCACTCCCCCCCCCATCCTCTCCCACCTCTCCTCATCCTCTTTCCATCTCCTCCTCCTCCTCCTGTCGTTCCTCCTCTTACTCCCTCTTCATTCACCCCCTCCTCCCTCCGCTAGCCACCCCCACCCACCCACTGCCCCTCCCCAACATCCTCAACACGCACGCCCTCCCACCAATAACGGGTTCTTCACCTTTGTGGTTGTGGGCGGGAGTGGGTGGGACGCCCATGCAGCAAGTGTCAGTCGCCCCTCCCCTCCCCTCAACTCCACTCCACTCCACTCCTCCTAACCGGACGTGGTGGCCAAATCGGTAGAGCGCAGGCTTCCCGTGCGGAATTTCAGATGTAGTCAAACCAATGATGTACAAAATTGATACTTGTCACTTTGCATTAATAGGATAGGGCGATGACTGGTTAGGACAGTGTCAAGATAATGTGACTGAGTCGGATATCGGGTCGTGGCGGGGCTGATTCCCCAGCGGGGCAGCACTATAAAGTCAGCATGAGTGTGCACTGCCAAAGGTCGGTACCCGTCCTGATATGACAGTAGATGTTTCCAAGACGTAAAACCCCAATAAACAACCACTCCCCTCTCCTCCCCTCCCCTCCCCTCCCCTCCTATCCTTTCCCCTCCCCTCCCCTCCCCTCCCCTCCTATCCTTTCCCCTCACCTCCCCTCTCCTCCCCTCCCATCTCCTTCCGTCCCCTCCTATCCTTTCCCCTCCCCTCATCCCCTCCCCTCCCCCTCCCCACTATCCTTCCCTCTCCCCCTCTCTCCTCCCCTCCTCTCCCCTCCCCGTCCCTCCTATCCTTTCCCCTCCCCTCCTCTCCTCCACTTTCCTCTCCTCCCAACCCCACTTCCCCCCCTCCCCTCCCCCTCCCCCCCCCAGCTCCCCCACTTCCCCTCTCCCCTCCCCCTCCTCTCAACCCCCACTCCTATCTTTTTTCCCCTCCCCTCCTCTCCACCCCTTTCCTCCTCCCCCCATCCCCTCTTCTCCACCACCCCTTCCCTTCAACCTCCCCCCTCCCTCTCTCCCCCTCCTTTTCCACTCCCTCTCCCCTCGTCCCCTCGTCCCCTCTCCCCTCCTCGCCCCCTCAACCCTTCTTCCCTTCCTTCCTATCCCCTCCCCTCTTAATGCCCACTCCTACCCAATGCCTCTCCCGTCCCCCCCCCCCCCCCCCCCCCCCCATACACATACCCTTCAACTCCCCAAGTCCCTACCGCCAGACAGCGGTGACTATAGATACACAGTCTCCCTGTCTGGCAGAACGATGCCCTCCCTCCCCCCCCCCCCCCCCCCCCCCCCCAACCCACCCACCCACCCCCAATCCCTTTCTTTCTTTTTATAACCCACCCCTGTCTACAACCCTATCCACCTGTCCAACTCCCCACCCCCCACCAAGTTCCCCCCACACCCGACACTCACGTGTGTAACGTTATAGGGCGGAGTGGGAGGGGTCAGCCACCTCTGGTCACTCAGGCTACTCCCACTCCTGTGTCCATCCATTCCTGGGGCCGTATTCATGATGCGGTGTTAGCGAGCCAAAACTGGTTTTGGCCGGGATTTCTGGGTTAGCAGCGAAAACTCAGTAAGCAAGGAGTGCTAACACACCGAGTGTAAGCTAACACTGCATCGTGAATATGGGCCCAGGTCTCACCCAAGGCAACTCGGACCCACCCCAAGTTGTATGTGTCACTCTTGTCGTTTTCGGACTAAGCAGGAGAGTTTAAAGTTGCATAGTCTGAAGGTTTTGAGTTTCTGGAATTTTCTGAGAAAAAACTCATCGTGTTTGGGTTACAGAATTTCATTGTAGTATAGAGGGAGTGCACGTGACGTCAGCGGTTAGCGGTCAGCGGTCAGCGGCCAGCCATCTTGGATTACGAGCACTCTCCCTAGCCATGTTGTGAATGCATGCATATGCAGTAAAACAGAGTTTTCGTGTGTTCTGGGAGGTTCTGGGCAGTTTACATCCAATGTGTTTACTTACAGCACTTGAGCAACAACTTCTGAGGCCAAACTGCTCAAAACAGTGACAAATAAACCACCAAATCAGTAAATAAGCACAGTGTATGCAGTTGCAAGCCTTCTGTATGTAATCCAATATGGCCACCCACAGTTGTCTTGCGACGTCATTACACCCCCTCTATATGCTGCAAATTATGTATTGAACAGTTATTGTATACCTTACTCTATATACCGTTTTTGTGTAAATAATCCTGAATTGGAAAATGTCTGGAAGACCAGTGCTTCGGCACTGACAAAGACTTATTCAGCAGAATAAACATATTTAATATTATAGTATTAAACAAAAATTGTTCATAATAATGTACTTTACTTTAGTTTGACATTTATTTTAAATGGCTAACTTTGGAGATATCTGAAATGAAACTACGCCAAATTAATGTTGGCAAGCACATCAAATTCCAGCACCGTAGGGTTCAGCAGTAACAGTGTTTATTAACTTGACATAAGCCGTGTTCACACACACAACTTTAGGCCGACTTAGATAAGGTGAATTAGATGAAGCGAATTAGTGTCGTGTTCACACACGGAGCGGTTTCAGGCGGAAATTGATATCTGCGCATGAGTTTCGGTTAGTCGATGTCGGCATGAGAGAGTGTGGGTTCAACCTAGATCTGTTTCGACTGAATCGTATTGTTTTGGAATGGTCAAAACTTCTGGTGGGCAGTGAAACCCTAAAAATAAATCATGAAAAAAATATCTGTGCACAGCTAGCAGTTTCATAGAGCAAATTTACCGGAAAGTCAACAAACTCAGGTCTCGACTGTGATGTGCTTAAGCCGCTTCAAGTAAACCACTACCGTCCACATAGGCAATATGGGCCGACTTAAGTTAGATCACTTCATATAACTTACCTCGCGACGCAGTTTACTTGAAGCGAATTAGTTGAGGCGAATCAGCCCTAATCCGCCTTAGGGTCGCATCCACATGGCGAATGTGAGCCGAACTAGACAAAGTGAATTAGTTGACTTGAAGCGACTTAACTCCCATGTGTGAACACGGCTATAGTCTTCCCTTCTCTGCAGCAACAACTGTTTAAAGTTGCATAGTCCGATAGTTTTGAGTTTCGGTCATTTTATTCTGAGATAAATATCTTAAGTTCATTGTTAGAATCTACCTTAGTTTAATTTAAAGTAACTTTGATTTTTTTTTTTAAATCGCTAACTTTTGAGATACTTGAAGTACAAACATGTCAAATTAATTTTGGCAAGCATGCCAAAACTCTGACACCATCGCCTTCAGCAGTAACAGGTTCTATTAAAATGACTCGGCATTCCCTTCTATGTGGCAATACATGCTTAAAAATTGAATATCTATCTGTTTTGACTAATTCCAAACATGAATTTCGTCCCTTCAAAAATAGTACTTGTGTAATAAATAGTCGACACCTTAATTATTATTTGTTATTGTTCTAAAATAAATTCGACTTTTACACACGGATATACGGTATATAATTGTTAAAATCAGACTGGTAGATCGTGGGTTCGAACCCTGGTCGAATCAACTTGGCTTTTCTTTTTTTAAACATATATTACAAGGAGCTTGATACTTGTTTCGAATAGTGTGGTTCCAGATTCTGCCGACAGATGTCACCAGCTTAACTGGCGGGGTCTATTAAAGCTGCATAGTCCGATGAAGCATCAAATTTTCAAAACCAAACAAGTATCTCAATTTGATTGTACATTTTTAACTTAAATACTGGTGCACTTGTTAAACATTTGTCGCCTCATAGTAGGGGATACTGATGCAATTTAATATAACCTATTCCTGCAGAAACCTATGGTGTCAGAGCTTTGGCAAGCTTGCCAAAACTAATTGTGCTTGTTTGCACTTCAAATATCTCAAAAGTTAGCTATTTAAAATAAAAGTTACTTCGAGTGAAAGTAGGGTAGATTATAATGATCACCCTAATATGTTTATCTATGAAAATGACAGAAACGCAAAACCCATCGGACTATACAACTTTAATATCCATACCAGAAATGACTGGGTGGAAGAAACAAAGCAAGAACAAAAGAATGAACCACCGGCGGGACTCGAACCCGCAATCCCCGGCTTGCCCTGAGTAAGAACACTAGTAGCACTAACCATTGTGTTCTACCGGCGTAGGAGGCCGATGCCTTATCCATTGGGCCACGGTGGCTCGACTGTGTTCGTACGGTTCCATTAAAGTCTAGTATTACATGCGTCATGCGTGATGTATCGTGCGTCAAGCGTCGTGCGTCGTGCGTCATGCGTCATACGTTGTGTGTCATGCGTCGTGATTCATGCTTCGTGCGTCATATGCCGTGCGTCATGAGTTGTGCGTTATGCACCATGCGTTATGCATTATACGTCATGTGTTATGCGTTGTGATTCATGCGTTGTGCGTCATGTGCTGTGCGTCATGAGTTGTGCGTTATGCACCATGCGTCATGCGTCATACATTGTGTGTCATGCGTAGTGATTCATGCGTTGTGCATCATGTGCCGTGCGTCATGCATTGTGCATTATGCACCATGCGTCATGCATCATACGTCATGTGTCATGCGTCGTGCGTTGTTCGGTTTGCACCATGCATCGTCATTCATGTGATGTGCGTTATGCAGTGTGCGTTATGCATCGGACGTCATGCGTCGGGCGCCGTGCATCGATAATGTCCATAAAAGTAAAATCTCCAGTCAAACCACCATCTTAAATTGTCAGTCATCCGAGCATGACCTCAGATGATGCTCGGACGTAAAACTCCATTGGTTCACACATGATATGCATTTGAAAGTCACCCGTCCTGATATGGCCTTAGATGTTGCCAGGACGTAAAATTCCAACAACCAACCATTTAAAAGTTTCATTCTGTTCATTTTTATTTTGGAAGCTTCACATATGTGACGTCATATCACGTTATTAACCCCCCTCCCACCTCCCCACTCTGATACGGCCATATTTTCCTTTTCATCAGGTCCTCGCCAAAACCATCTTGCAAGGCACGGTGAAAGGGGGAAGCAAACAAGGCGGCCAAAGGAAGAGGTGGGAAGACAACATCAAGGAATGGACAGGCCTGGAGTTTGGCAAGTCCCAGAGGGTAGCGGAGAACAGGGAAAACTGAAGAGAAAACTGGTTGCAAAGTCATCTGTGGTGCCCCAACGACCCTTGTGGTTAAGGGATTGTTGATGACGATGATGATGAACTCACCACTTCCAATCACTACACGATTCAGATAAATATTACGCACACACAGGCACTGCGACGCAGCATATGGGAAGGAATGGATCGCCACAGTGGATGAGGTAAGTAGTGAATTAATGGACATGACATTTTCAAACTTGCCTTACCAGTCACCAGTCCTTGCCCTATCCTAATAATGCCGAGCACCTGGCTTGGAAGCGACAAGTATACATTTTTAAGTCATTGTCTAAAGGCTAGGGCTCGGATATGTGGTTTTGTAGACAGGCTATAGTGAAATAATTGTCGAGTATCACCCCACCCCTTCCCCCCAATGGGAAACAAGCATTCTTGGCCCTACCAATAGGGATCCAGCATTCCTGGTCCCCATGTCTACCAGTGGTCTGCTCACCACCACCAAGCTGTATGGCCCCATGGCCACCACCAACCTTGACTGAGTGTGGTGATCCTACCTAGCAGAGGGGGGAGGGGGGAGGCTCTGAGTGCCCCTTACACACAGCTCTGCCAGCACCACTATGTCTATTTACATCCCACTCAGGCACCACCATCTTCATCATCATGCTGTCAGCTGCGATGTGACAAAGACTGCTTTCATTACTTAACTGCCGCTCTCCATTTAATTCTCTGCTGTGAGAGTTGTGTCCATGAGTCGGTCTTAATGTCTCTTAGCTTCAGGTTTCCATTTCATGAAAGCTGCCTGCAAAAGTGTTAGAAGTGCTGCTGGCTTTTGCAAGTTACCAGCGGCACTCTCTTGGGGAGCAAATAGAGGTTTCACACCGGCAAGAACATGTCAAGACAGGCGCAAAACTATTTGTCCCTGCAGTGGCTGGTCGGGAGATGTTGGGAGTTCCATACATCAACCACCATTAATGCTGCCACAGTGACATGGTTTTCTGTTTAGGGTTTGCTCCCTTAGCCTTCGGTTCTGTCAAGAACCTGTACCACAAGGCATTGGTTTACAACTCTGCAGGGCAGGGGCGTCAAACTCCCTGAGGTATTGCTATACCTGCAATACCTGCATACCACAACCAGCCACCATCAGCACCTACATATATATGGGTCAGCCTCACGAAAACGGGCCAATCGGTGGTCAAGTGAAGATGTCGGCATCACAATTCTTAAAAGTGTAGTGCATTTCTTTGTTTCATATTAAATTATCCTAGAAACAAATAAGGTTGTTGTATTTTCTCGACCTATACATTCAATATAAATTTAAGGGCTTTCCAGCATCTCTGTCAATGCTAAACTATAATTATACCGATCAACGCCGACATCCAATGATCGACGCCGACAACTTTAATAGATGTCGGCATCGCAATTCTTAAAGTCTTGTTCATTTCTTTGTTTTATATTAAATTATCCTAGAAACAAATAAGTTTGTTGTATTTTCTCGACCTATACATTCAGTATAAATTTATGGACTTTCCAACATCTCTGTCAATGCTAAACTATAATTATACCGATCGACGCCAACATCAATGCTCGACGCTGACAACTTCCACCAATTGGCCCGTTTTCGTGAGGCTGACCCATATACATATATGCGCTTGGTCACGTATACCTGATCAGTAATAGAATATTTGCATTTCCGCTGATGCCTTAAATCGGAATATTTGACAATTGGTTTGACTCGACCAGGTTTCGACCCCACGACCCCATGATCTACCAACATGGGAGACGGATGCTCTAACTCATTCGGCCATCCCGTCTGGTCCCCCTCTCCAGCCGGAGCCGTTTTAAATATATAGTAAAACCATGATATGACAAATGGCTTAATAATTTACACTTGTCGCTTCCTCACCTGACGCTCGGAATTATTGGGATAGGGCAAGGACTGGTTGGCTCAGTGCCATGATAACGGGGCTGAGTGGGATATCAGGTCATGGTGCTGGTGGTCTGGTCTCCCAGTGGGGCAGCACTATAAAGTCGCCATGAGTGCACACTGTCACAAGTTTGTACCCATCCAGATATAACCTTAGATGTTGCCAGGATGTAAAATTCGAACAACCAACCAACCTACAACTCGGTTGCAAGAGTTGACAGGGAGAGAAATTTCATTCTCCATAAAAAGCTACCTTAAAGTTGCATAGTCCGATTTAAATATAAAATTTTCAAAACCAAAACAATTATCTAGGTTTGATTCTACATATCTAACTTGGATACTGGTTCACTTCTTAAACATTTGTCACCATATTGAAGGAGATACTGATGCAATTTAAGAGACCCTGTCACTGCAGAAGCCTGTGGTGTCAGAGTTTTGGCATGCTTGCCAAAACTAATTTAGCATGGTTGTACTTCAAATACATCCAAAGGTAACCATTTAAAATAAAAGTTACTTCAAACTAGAGTAATGTAGGTTATGGCGTTCCATCTAGTCTATTTATCTCAGAAAATGACAGAAACTCAAAACCATCGGACTCTGCAACTTTAATAAACAGGTGATCCTCAAGGACAGATTTATATTGTCAAGTGATGCTGCTTTTCTTATATTTTCGCCCTCACCACCACCACTCAACCCACTTCAAACCCAGAGCTTGTCCACACATCGGACAACATAAATGTGCGTCTGGCAATGGTTATTTACGGAAATGTATCATGCTAATAATACTAAATATATATGCACTATATTAAGGTTGTTTTCATCTAAAAAAAATAAATAGCTATTATATACCATTGTTTCTATTCTTAGTAGAACTGAACATATACTATGGAAGGGTTGGTTTAGTTTTGGGAGTTTTACTTCCTGACTATTATGGAAGGGGTATCTAATTTAATTATTACAAAAACAAAATTCAGAAGATTTAAAATCAAATTGGACTAGTGCTGCCCAGCGGTGAAAACACGTGTTAACACAATTATCCTTTATGAGCAGTGTAAATAAATTCATCACTAAAAAAAAAAGTATTATTCAAATGAATATGGATTAATATGTTCAATGCTGAGCTTGTATGGCTTATATTTCAGTTCAGAGCATTACAAAGAATAATACAACTAATCCCAAGTAACACAGCGAAACATATGACCTTCATTACAAGTTGAAGTAAGTGGTTTTAGCAACAAAACCTACAGTAGCAATATTAAATAGCACAAAGATTTATTCAAGCAGTAACAAAAAAAAAAAGAAGTTTTTAAAAGAGAGAAAATTGCTATTGAATATAGGTATGGTAGTATCCACACTTGATAGGATCACGTGCTTCTCGTTCAGCTGACATTGCCCGAAGGTCACGGCACAGACATCTCCAGTTGTAGACAATGGAGGCATTCGACTGGGCCTCTCTATGCGAATATCAAAATATTTCCTTACAAATTCCTATTCGACTGGGACCGGAAGTGGGTTTCTATATGCATGATTCGGATCTGTGTTGTGGCTCCATCCGCTCCATCCGTAAATCTTTTCGGATAGAAAGGTCCCAGTCGAATGCTTCCAGTGCCTGGTTGTAGACGAGGGGAGGGCGACCCCCACAGTGCCGACCCAGTGATTTATACACATGCAACTTCGTATGATGTGTGCGCATGTATGTACATATAGGCATGCCCTACCCACGTATTGTCAGAACCCCACTAACATTCACTCCATTATCAATACAGACTCTGATAGAGCCGGAGCATCCCAAAAGGTTTTTTGAAAATTACTTTTTGTTCATGAGAGGTGTAATATATGCATAAAAGACATCCAGGCATGAGTGGAGAACAAAGAAGTATGTATGTAAATGAGATGACGTCAGAAGGACAGGGTGCCGGCGGTTCAGGCCCCTGGACGGTGAATAAAGCATTCAGTATCCAGAAATCAAAGTGTTCAGACGTCGTACTTTCATAAGAGGCATGTATTTACATACCCTGGGCACTCGCCCTGCCGACAGCATTGATCTCATTTGGCATAAACACCCTGTCATCCCCTCCCCTCCCCTCCCTTTACCTCCCCTCACATTCCCCCCCCCCCTTCCCTCTTCTCTTCCCTCCCCTGCTCTCCTTTCCCTTCACAACTCCTCTCCTCCCCATGGTTTGATGTGCGAGGGCACTTGATTATAGTGATCGGGCCAACCGTGTTTTACTAGGTTTATTACTGTTGCGTCTGTTGAAGTCTCTTTTCGTATTTGTTTGGTAGAATTATCTATTAGCGTGACAGAAGCTACGTTAATGTGTTGATCGAAGAGGTCATTTGGCTCTATCGACTTGCTGTGGTCACGTGACAGTGCATCTGAAATGAACATTTCAGATCCCTTAATATATGCAACATTGAGATTATATGTGAGCAAGCACATACACATGCATTGCATTCTTGCAGACAATTCATGGATTGGTTTGTTGAGTATTGCAACTAGTGGTTTGTGGTCTGTCTGAACATTTACAGTTTTTCCGAATATATAGTTATGAAATTTGTTACATCCAAAGCATATTGCCAGTAACTCTTTTTCTATTGTCGTGTAATTAGCTTGTGTGTCATCTAATGATTTAGAGGCTAAACCTATTGGCCTATTTTCTTGGATCAGAGCTGCGCCAATGCCTGACTTTGAGGCATCTACCTACAGAGTTACTTCTTTGTTGACATTGTAAAAATGTAATACAGGTGCAATAGTTAACAACGATTTCAACATATCAACAGCGTTTTGCTGTTCTGAATCCCAGTGGCATGCTGTTGTTTTATTAATCAGAATATGCAAAGGTTTGCTTATTGTTGCTAAGTTTGGTATAAACTTACTCACATACCCTACCATCCCAAGGAATCTCTGTACAGCTGCTACATTTGTTGGAATCAGCATATCAGTTATTACTTGCACTCTCTCTTTACTCAGTTTTAGTCCCTCTTGTGTGATTGTATGGGCAACATATGTAACTTCAGTTTTACAAATTTTTGACTTTGCAGGATTGAGTTTTAGATTTCCCTGGCGGGCTCTGTCTAGTAATGCCTTGAGGCGTTTGTTATGCTTGGCGATTGTTTCGCCGTACACCAAAATGTCATCGGTAACTATGTTTACCCGTGTCAGATCGCTTAGGATTTTGTTCATTTCATATATGATTATGTCACCCGTGGTACTGATGCCAAATGGCAGTCTAGTGTACCTGTACCTGCCCCAAGAAGTGTTAAAGGTACATAGTTTTGAGCTTTTGTCATCTCGTTTGACCTGTCAGTAGCCGCTGATAGCATCAAGGACCGAAAAGCATCTGGCATCAACTAATTTCAAAACTACCTCTTTGATCGTACAAGTAGGGTATGGTCCTCTCTTAATAACCCTATTTAGCTTTGTTGGGTCTAAACATTATGGTATGCAGGTATAGCAATACCTCAGGGAGTTTGACGCCCCTGCCTTGCAGAGTTCTAAACCACTGCCTTGTGGTACAGGTCCTTGACAGAACCGAAGGCTAAGGGAGCAAACCCTAAACAGAAAACCATGTCACTGTGGCAGCATTAAGGGCGGTTGATGTATGGAACTCCCAACATCTCCCGACCAGCCACTGCAGGGACAAATAGTTTTGCGCCTGTCTTGACATGTTCTTGCCGGTGTGAAACCTCTATTTGCTCCCCGAGAGAGTGCCGCTGGTAACTTGCAAAAGCCAGCAGCACTTCAACACTTTTGCAGGCAGCTTTCATGAAATGTACAACCGCACAAAACACCATACCGGCTCGGTCGTCGCCCGGGTTATCAAGGACCGCGCTGCTCGAGCTCATCTTCCGTCGACAGCGGAAAATCAGCTAGCTGGACACAACTCTCACAGCAGAGAGCTAAATGGAGAGCGGCAGTCAAGTAATGAAAGCAGTCTTTGTCGCATCGCGACCGACAGCATGATGATGATGATGGGTCTAAACATATTCTAATTTTGTTAGGTTTTTTCACTATTGTGATAGAGTTCACCCATGGGGTAGGTTCAGTTACTTTGACAATTACATTTAGTGCAATCATATGACCTAGTTGAGTTTTGACTTTATTTTCAATGGCATGCGGAATGCGACGCGGGGGACAATGCATGGTTCAATTTGATTATCACATATATTTTAGCTTGTGTCTTAATTTTACCTAATCCTTGAAAAACATCTGAATAGGATTTTACCATGTTCTCGGCTTGCTCGACTGTGCCTGATGCTGTGGCGGTGATGATCGGTACATCTTCCGTGTTGACTGTGTCGATCCGTTGGATGAGCTGCAGGAGGATGCAGGCATGTTTACCGAGGATCGGTGTTCCGGTGTTGGATACTTGAAACTGTAGCTCATGGTCCTTCACATTGAACGTGCACTCGCTGATCGGTTGTATGCGCGTTACCGCCTAGGTTACAAGTTTTATTAATAATTGATAGAATCTATTTAGTAAACTATATGAGGTGGTACAGTCCAGCTGCCCTCAAAAAGGCTAAAATGTTTTCCTGTTTTACCTTAGTAAAAAGGTCATGCATACTCTCTGCAGTGTAGAACTGTTGGCGCAGGGCCAACAAATCAACGCAACCTAGTAAAATGTGTTTGAGTGTCAGCGGGGACTGACACCCAATACATTCAGGGGGAGGTTCCCCCTTGAGCAGAAAAGCATGTGTAAGCCACGAGTGGCCAATACGGCAGCGGCTAAGGACCACTTGGTCCCGCCGACCTCCCGCATGAGTCTGTGGTGGCTTTCCCACAGATGGTTCAATTTCTTTAAGTTTATTAATGTTTTCATCCCACTCATGTTGCCATTTGGATTTTATGTGGGTGGCTATTAGTGGTTTCAGATCAGAGTTTGGGATCAGAGACGGTTCAAGATCATAGTTCAGGGCCTTCTTCACAGCCCGATCAGCTCGTTTGTTTCCTTGTATGCCAGCATGGCCAGGCACCCAGCACAGGTGGATGTCATACCCATCCATTGTCAGTTGGTTCATTTTATAAATGACCGTTGCTAGAATAGGGTGATTCATTTTCAGTCCAGCAACAGCCAGGAGGCAAGAGAACGAATCACTGTATATAACATAGTGTGGTTGGATACCTCGATACACTCCAATGCGAGAAGGAGTGCTTGGGCTTCTGCAGTGAAAATCGAGCTCTGATCGGGCAAACGTACGCCAAATTTATCCCGTTGGCAGACTGCCACAGCAGCTACCTGGCTTTGGTCTTTCGAACCATCAGTGTATATGGAGAGGTGATCCGCAAACTGGCCTTGAATCGCTGCATGCAGTCCTTGGTACTCGAGTGGATGTGTCCCAGACTTCCTCAGTTCTGTGAGTCGGAGGATAACCGATGGCTTTCTCAACGACCACGGGGGATGTACAAAGTAATGATTCCTCTGTTTCGCTGTACTCGCATTGAGGAATGAGGTTTTTTAACTCCCTGATATAATTGTCCATATTTTCAGCTCCTTGATTATAGGAGTTGAATTTGTAGCGCAAAACCGTTGTGTTAGTTTTGCACTCACAATAGTCGTGAAAAGCTTCAATTAAGGGTGCTAGTTTGTCCTGTTGTGTCAGTGTGAACTTCATCGTACGGTAGACCTTCTGGGGTTCCGGGCCCGCTACGCGCAAGAACACGCACGTTTTCACTTTCTCCAGCTTGGCTCCTACACCTGCTGCCATCACATAAATTTCATAACTGCTGAACCATTTATACCAGTTAGCAGCCAGGTTCTCTTCTAGGTTGAGAGGTCGGGGCAGTTTTAATCCTGTTAGAGCCATGTCCGTCTCCGGTTCTGGATCTGACACCATGTAAGGAAGACTTGACGCCACGATGTCTGTGTAACAACTGGTTTATTTCTGTCTCCACCTCACCTATGCTGGTTCCCCTGCTGGCGCACACACCGGTACCAGCTACACATCTATATACATCCGTATACATCACAGGCGGGATGGTTGAGTCGATAGCGTTTCGGCTTCCCATGCGGGATCTTGTAACATCATTCCACAGTTGAGTCAAGCCAAAGCCTTACTTATGAGATATATAATTATATACTTGTCACTGCTTACAAACATACACATGTCTTGCCTTGTGCTTTGCATTGAAGCTGCATAATCCAATGAAATATCAAATTTTCAAGACCAAACCAAATATCTAGATTTTGATTTGACATATCTAACTTACATACTGATGCATTTATTAAGCATTTGTTTCTGCGTAGAAGGCAATACCGAGTCAATTTAACAGAACCTGTTACTGCAGAAGTCTATGGTGTAAGAGTTTTAGCAAGCTTGCCAACACTAATTTTCCATGTTTGCACTCAAAATATCTCAAAAGTTTACCATTTAATATAAAAGTAACTTTGAATTAATGTAAAGTATATACTAGTGATTGATCTAATATATTTATCTCAGAAAAAATACAGAAATTCAAAACCATCGGACTGCAACTTTAATAGAATAGATCAATGACTAGTTGATACAGTGTCAAGATAATGTGACTGACTTAGGCAACATCTAAGGTCATATCAGGACGGGTACCGACTTGTGACAGTGTGCACTTATAGTGACTTTATTGTGCGGCCCAAATGGGAAATCAGGCTGCCAGCAACATGCCCTGATATCCCACTCAGTCATGTTATCCTGACACTGAGCAAACAGTCCTTTCCCTATCCTATTAATAAGTGCTAAGCTATGAAGCGACAAGTATCAATTTTGTAAGACATTGGTTTGACTCGACCGGGAATCGAACTCCTGACTTCCGCATGGGAGGCCAGTGCTCTACCAATTCGGCTACCGCGCCCGGTGTCTTGCTTAGAAAGGCAGATTAGTGTGGCTACTTACTACATGGGATTTTTAGGGCGTTTTTTTTTTCTGAAAGTAAGATTGGTGTTGGTTTTCGCAAAGACCCTATAATACTAAGACGGCTCACTCCCTATCTGTCCCATGTAAATTTTGCAGTGCCACCTTGTGGTGGGTTTGATCAGCCCGGCTGCTGGTTGGTGTTTCACATGTACACACATACAATTATATTATACATGAGATAGGTAAGTATGAATACACATCAATATGAAATTGCTATGAACAAATACACATCAGCATCAGCATCATCATCATCATCATCGCCATCATCACACATCTTTCACATTCATATAAACATTTATACATATAATATAGCAACTGTTTAACCAAGAGAACAGCCAGCACACCAAGTGGTGGGTTTGATCATTTTGATTACACAGTACAGGCTGAGTGAGCCGTCTTAGTGTTATAGGGTCTTTGGTTTTCGGAAGGCTTGGTCTGAGGTTAGGTAAGGTATATTTGCTGGGAGCGCCACTGTCAATTTGCACATTTCAGCAATGTGGCTGTTTGTTGTCATTGGTTCGGATTTGTAATGAATTTGTCTGGACAAGGGAGGGGGTTGTGTATGTTTTTATCTTTCATTTGTTGTTTTTTTTCCTTTTTCTTTAGCCTACATTATATATATTTTTTTTAATGTCACCACCTCCCTCTTTTAGTGATACTGATGATCTCTTACACAGTTACAGCCAGTGGAAGGTGCATTTTCAGAACATAAATCTCAAAGAAAGTGAGGTAGAGAAAGATTTAGGAGTATTTGTAGACAATGGGCTAAGTTTCTCCCAGCACATACAACAAACCGTATCCAAAGCTAATAAGATTGTGGGAATGATTCGCAGAACCTTCAAATACTTGGATGAAAAGATGCTGATCACTTTGTACAAGAGCCAAGTACGGCCAATACTAGAGTATGGAGTCACTATATGTCCCCCAACATTGAAGAAGGATATTAAATCCATTGAAGCTGTTCAGATAAGGTTAACTAAGCTAGTGCCACATCTGAAGGACATTGGTTATCCAGACAGACTCAGGAGACTCAAGTTGCCAAGCCTCACATACAGAAGATTTTGTGGGGACATGATCAACACGAGGAAGTTCCTGAATGCTGAGTATAATGTGGATGAGGCCTTACTATTCAGACGCATACAGGGAACCAGTACCAGTGGTCACTCCGAGAAGCTTTTCAAGCCAAGGTACAACAGCTCACTCAGAGGGGCCTACTTTTCACAGTGAGTGATAAACATGTGGAATGCGCTGGACAGGGCCTGGGCCAGAGAAACATTCCTGTATGATTTCAAGTCTGCATACCACTAGAGCTGAGAGCTACATGCTTTGTATAGGCTACGACAAGCCTGCATCAAAGAAGAGGATAATAATAATAATCTCAAGTCCCTTTGCGAGGTGTTAAAAAGGGGTATTCTGAGTTCTGCTGGTCCCTCAGTGATGGCTGTAGCTGCAACACAGACACCGGTGTCACGGTTTAGATTCTCCATCGGTTTAGATTCTATGCGGGGTTCTGCGCATGCGTCAAAATCGAATTTGTTTTAATTTGTTTGTAAACAACTATGTGCGACTTCATTTTCTCTTTTGCTGCTTCTACGATATATATATTCGACATGACATTGTATGTCTACTGCAGTTTGAAAGCGGCGGTCGATTTTGGTGCATGCACAGCGCGATGGCACATGTGCAGAACTGACAGCGTAGAATCTAAACTCATGGAGAATCTAAACCGTGACACCGGGTCACAGCTTCAGCTTACAAGTTACATGGCGGAAGGTTGCCACGCCACATTATACAACGTATGTTTTAAGCCCATGTTGCACCTATACAACGCCCTCCTGATATGACCTTAGATGTTGCTAGCAGGTAAAACAACAATGAACAAAAAACCAACACAAGGTTCGTACTGGTTATAAAATATCTGAAAAGTACTAACTTTTGAAAATGCTAAAATTAAGTACTGAAAAGCCTTACAATTATGCAAAGAGTATTACAAGTCAATATATAGATGTCAGTCTATTTGGGAAAAATATTTTCAAAATGTTTGACTTTTTTCTAAAAATCAATCTTTATTTGATTAAAAAAAAATTATATCCCGACATTTCATATATCACGCATTCTTCATCACACGCTGAGTCAATGTGGCTTCGTTTATCTCATTATGCACAGATCCCAATCACTTCTCCGATCGTGACCAAAGTTTGTTTGGCAGTCTCCAAACATGAACTGAAGCAGGTGTGGAATTTCATCATTTTGGTCCTTAAACAGTATTTAAAAGTGTCAATGGTCCTATCAATCAATCAATAGTTCCTTCCTCTAGTCGAGGGTTGGATGCAATGGTTCTCCACTTGTCCCGATGGTGTGCTGTTCTGATAGACTGTGAATAATTCAAGCCTGTCCACTGTGAAATATTTGTAAACCAATAGGGTCTTGGTCTCCCTCTCCCTCTGCTGCCATTCACCTTCCCTTCCAACAATGTACGGTATATTGAACTCTGACGAATGATGTGGCCAAAATAAATAAGCCTCTTTGTCTTTATAGTGGCAAACAAGCCACATTTACTCAGCATGTGATGAAGAATGCGTGATATATGAAATGTCGGGATATAATTTCTTTTTAATCAAATGGTCCTAACAAGTACTTAAAAGGTCATTAGAAAAGAAGCCTGAAAAAAGAGTGGGAATCCTGCTATAATAATCACATGGCAGCTGATAACCAAACTTGGCATTGTTCTTGCCTGATACATTAGTTTCTAATGTAGATTGCAGTGGAATTGTTCTGTCACATTTTTACATTCGATGAAATTCCACTTCATAGATCATGGTGTGTGCGTCTTCACCACTTACCCACCCTCTATTGTCTAAGCTATAGCTGTGACCTGACCTCCTGGGTCACAGCTTCAATCCTCCATGTCCCAATATGACCTTAAATGTTGCTAGGATGTTTGTTTGTTTGTTTTGTTTGTTGCTGTTTCCATCCTAGCAACATATTAGGTCATATCAGGACGGTACCGGCTTGTGACAGTGCACACTCATGGTGACTTTATAGTGCTGCCCAACTGGGAAATCCACCCGCCTGTACCATGACCCGCTATCCCACTCAGTCACATTATCCTGACACTGAGCTAAGCAGTCCTTGCCCTATACTATTAATGCCGAGCGACAGGCTAGGAAGCGACAAGTATAATTTTTTAAGTCATTGCTTTGAGTCGACCAGGGTGTGAACCCATGAAACCATTGGTTCGGATCCCCCGATCTCCCAAAACAGGAGACGGACGCTCAACTCATTCGGTCATCCCGTCTGCTCACAATGTGGCCGGAATCATCATTCCTTCATGATGTACAAGTATAACTCGTTTAGCCAGATTTATGGAGATACACACATAAATGAGATATACAGTAAAACCTCCCTAACCAACCACCTCCACAGATCGACCCCTCCCCTATATCGATCACTTTATTTGGGTCCCACCAAGTCTATTCTAACCGAATTCTAACTCCCTAAACCGACCACCTCCCTAAATGGGCCGCTTAAAGTCGGTACCAAGGTCGGTCGATTTAGAGAGGTTTTACTGAATATCGTCTTCCTTGTGATCCTGCATACTGAAGCTAACGTCAAAATGCTTATTTCTCGACTGAAAATCGGCAACTATTTTTTCAAACCGATACGCTCTGAAACATGTGGCAATAATAAAATAGGTAGGATATTGTTTAATTCTCGAAATTATTAATTGCTAATATTATTGAACTTTCTAAAAACTCTGTGTCATATGTGACAACAACAACACCAAAGCAACAACAAAAGATGTGCCGAAATTAAACTTCTCGAAAATATTCATTGTAATGAACTGTTAGGCCCTGAGGGGACGAGGAATACCAAAGAAAAGCGGATATATATAATTATAATAATAAATTCTCGACAAAAAACAATTTGAGCATTTACGACAGCAACAATTATGTGGATTTTAAAGAGAAAACTAATTCTAAAAAGTAAATGTTTGGCTCTGAGGAGTATGGAACAATTATACAAACTATGCGAATATATATATATATCATTTTGTTTAAGTCGGAGGGTCGGTGCCGGAGGCTGGCGTCCAATGGCCGGCCTTCTTCCGGTTGACATGCGCATTGACATGATCAAACGGGTTCGCGCCCGGCTGCCCCTCGTCTGGTAGAACGGCGGGCACCCGGCGCACCCCGCGGCGTGCGCCGGGACGTGTGAGCAGGCGGCTTGTAGGGGCCCGGGTGGGGGTGGAGGGCATATTGTGGGTGGTGGTGATGGTGGTAGTGTATGGTGGTGGTGAGGGGGTAGGGGTAGGAGTGAAGAGGGTGAGAATGAGGGTGGTGGGGGTGAGGGTGAGGGAAGTGAGGGTGAGGGTAGTGAGGGTGAGGGTGGTTGTGGTGGGGGTGGTGGTGGTGGTTGGTTGTTGGAGTTTTATGTCCTGGGAACATCTAAGGTCATATCAGGATGAGTACCGACTTGTGACAGTGCACACTCATGGCACCTTTATAGTGCTTCCCCACTGGGAGACCAAGCCACCAGCACCATGACCTGATATCCCACTCAGTCACATTATCATGACACTGAGCCAACCAGCCCTTGCCCTATCCTAATAATGCAGAGTGCCTGGCTAGGTAGCGAAAAGTATCAATTTTTAAGTCATGTTATGTGTATGTATGCATGTATATGTGTATGTATGTGTATGTATGCATGTTTGATATGTATTTACGGTATTATGTACGCATGTATGTGTATAGACATGTATGTATGGTATGTATGTGTATGTATGCATCCTTGTATGTGTGTATGTATATACATACATATGCGTATGTATATACATACACACATACAAGTATGTATGTATGTATGTATGTGTGCATGCATATATGTACATATGTATGTATGACTGGTATACATGTATGTGTGTATATATTGTAATTTGGTATGTATGCGTGTAATGTATATATGTATGTATGGTATGTGCATATGTGTGTATGCATGGTATGTATGTACGGTATGCATGTATGGTATTATGTATGGTTTGTATGTGTGTATGTATGCATGCATGTATATGTGTATGCATGCATGTATGTGTGAATGTATGTACGTATGGATGTGTGTATGCATGTTTCTATGTATGTGTGTATGTGTGTATCACTGTATGTATTACACATACATGCACTGTCAATATGCACTGTCCCAAGTTGGTATCTGTTCAAATGATCTTAGATCTTGCTAGAATAATGTTATATTCACATTATATATATCAACTTATAATATATAATCAACATTATCTGTTATGCACGCAAACACACACATGCATATAATACACATATACATATATCATACATATATACATATACATATATCATACATATATACATATACCATATACATAAACATACATAGAGGAAATGGACAGTCTACAAAGAAAACGCCAGTTACTGTTTGTGTGCATACCCTGCGGTATTTCCTGGTTCCCTTACCGTCCTCAATGGTCAGATGAAGTGTGTGTGTGTGTGTGGGGGGGGGGGGGGTGGTTGATGCAGATTCCCCTTCAGCGAGGATGGAGTTTTCTTTTCGATTTTCACTCATTGTGGCGTCCCCCCCCCCCCGCCGCCACCCCACTCACCCCCCCCCCCCATCACACAACGCTGACCCCCCCCCCTCCAGCCCCCCCCCCCTGACCCTCTATCCTCCTACCCCTCCCCTCCCCAACCCCGAACAACCAAACATCAAGAGGATTTGTGCACTAACAAGCCTATTCAGGCTTATCCATGATAGGCAGTATAAATCTTCAACAACAACAACTGGTACACACAATATAGACCTCGTATGGTGCATTGACTGTAGCGTGTTTATCAGAGATGCGATATATCATAGTTATTGCTTGATATCAGTGATAAAGTGTTTGAGGTCCATACACATGGCAGGTAGAGGGGTGAAGGATTGAAACCCCACATCTGATATATATATATGTATGTGAAGTGGGCAAGACTATGCTCGAGCTGTGACCATTGCGGGCTTGGAACGAGCAACCGCATTTTGGAATGCGGGCTGCTCGCCAAGACGAGCCTGCATTGCCATCAAATGCAGGGGCAGGGTTCATGGTGGTAACGCAGATTGTGACTATCCTGGTCACGGCACAAGTTTAACCGTTCGGCTATTTCACCCTACGCCTAAGGCAAGCCTAAGTGTTATTTTCCATAATAATTTTCCGGGTGAATTTCCTGGGCCTGCCTTGGGCTGCCGCCGCCGCTCGTCCCACCGCTCGTCCCGCCGCCGGTTGACCGCCTTCGTCGGTGTGCTCCCCGGGCTAAGGGCGGACAGCCAGAGTTTCATCAAGCTGCGGATCGACCCGCTCCCCACATCTTATAACAACATATTTAATTCTTCCCTTAATACTCTGGCTCTCCTCCCCACCTTTGTAGTGTGTTGTGCATGCTATTTGCAATAGTCTAAATCCAAAACAAACACCCGTTATTTAGTCTCACCGCTGACACTGGTAAGAGACAGACTAGATAGTAATTTGTTTAATATTGCAATTTGTACCTTTATTCAGAAGGTGGTTACAGTGTTGGATCGAACGACTGCTTGAGGCCTGCCAGGCAGAATGCCCTGAGTTACATATAGAATAAACGAATATCAATATCAAGTTGACCATAGCGGTTAATATACTTAAGGACTGGAGGATAGTAAAAGACGCAAGGAACGTTCCAATCACTTTTCAGAGCTCACAACTTTATTCATGTTCCTACTGGTACAATCCAGGTCCGCTAATAATGATAAATACGAATAAATACGCCCCTTTCCCATTTCGTTCATTTAATTCAAGAAACATTTTGGAATTCCGACAATTAAAGCCTAAATTTTGTCTCAAACATCAGACAGAGCATGCAAAGACACATCTGATGGGTCTGGCAAACGCCCGACCTTCTACCGTTGCCAGGAAAGTCGCAATCTGCGTCTCCTAGCAATGCATTACCGCCGTGAACCCTGCCCCCACATTTGGTGGCCAATGCGGACTCTACTTGGCGAGCAGCCCACATTCCAAAATGCGGGTTGCTCGGCCCAAGCCCGCAACGGTCACAGCTCGAGCATAGTCTCGCCCACTTCATATATCCCAACGTATATACCAAGTATATGCGGATGTAGGAATCGCATGGTGCTGCCCCCTCCCGCCGGTTCGACGAACCCGCTGGGAGGGGTTTGGCTATTCCACCAGCCTACCCACCTGTGATATATACCCCACTGATTCCACCGGCTGCTCACTCTGTTGCTGCCTGAAAGCCAATACACACCTGTACTATTTATTTTTACCTTAATCACCTGTACTATACTACAACAACACAGTCTACTTGCTACCTGTATTTGTGTTACTGCTACCATGACTGGAACCAACCAAGGAGAGGACGATCAGTTTAACCTGAGTATCGCGAGCTAAAAAACTTACATTTATATATTCTATCATTTGCCAAATCCCCAGGAGGGTCCTGGGGACTTGGCATTTGTAGCCCAGCCAGATACTACCACATTGACTTTAGTAATAAAAACTGTATCCACCACACTGCCTTCGGCTTAATGCGTACTTACATATATGTATATAAACAGTTGGCCCCATTAAACAGAAACAACAAGAAACAACAAGAAGACTGATGTGGTGGAGAAGATTATATATTCTCTGGCAGGAATATAGATAATAGCCCAACTGAAGTAAAAAAAAAATTGTTGACCGTCCGAGTGGGTTGGGAAGCGATAACGGCCAGACACAGCTGGCTTATATGAGGTCAGAGTCCCTGACAGGTGGCGCCGCATGGCCAAACCTGGAACTAAACAATGTCATAAACTAGCTGTGGTTCACAATTTAACAATACAGATATAACTGAAGATGGTAGTGTCCTTGTTTATATTCCCATAGTAGATTATACAGCACATATATCTGCTTTATAATTTATTATGGGAATGTAAAGAAGGACAGTATCTATCTTCAGAGCTCTATATTATAGTATACTCACTATATGATATCCTATCCAACTGGCCCTGTATAGTTACAATATTGGCCACACTGGCGCCACCTGTGAGGGGCTCTAAGGACTGTAGGCCAGTCGCGTCTGACCATTATCGCCTATAGACACATTTTTGTACCGTTTGTATACACATGTATGCACATGCATGCACATGTATACACATGTATACACATGTATACCCATATATGCACATGTATACACATATATGCACATGCATACATATACACATGTATACCTATATTTCATATACACATACACATGCTGTATACATAAATACATATATCTACACATATATACACACATATATACACATATACACATATATGCACATATATACACATGGATGTACATGAATGCACATGTATGCACACATATGCACATATATACACATGTATACACATATACACATGCATTCACATATGATATACACACATATACACAGATATACATATATACAAATATGTACACATATTTACACACGTATATACACACATATATACACATATAAAATGATAGATACACACATATACACATATAATATATACACATATATACACACATATACACACATATACACACATACATACACATATATACACACATATACACATATAGACACATATATATACACAAATATATACACACATATACACACCTATGCACACCTATATACACATATATACACATGTATACACATATATACACATATATACACATATATACACACATATACACACATATACACACATTTATACACACATATATACACACATATATACACATATACACGCATATTATACACACATATGTACACATATACACACCTATACACACCTATGCACACATACGCACATACACACATATATATACACATATATATACACACATTTGTACACACCTATATACACATACACACATATTATATACACATGTAGTGGTCTGCACTGACCTCTCAGGCAAGTAACCACATAGACAGGTAGGCGTGGGGAGTGTGTTGATATCAGGGAGCCTAGGTGGTGTAATGGTTAGCACACTGGCCCGGAATGCAAAGAGATGTGGGTTCGAGTCCCGCTCTAGGCGCAATATTTCCCATTTTCATCACCCCCACGACACTGGTTGCCGTGATCAGGATCCTGTACAAGCTTTGCGCTGTATGGTTGTTGAACCTACCCTGTGTATGTATGATGTTAGTGCATTGCCTGTATGTATGTAATTGTAAGCATTACAAGACTTACAATTCCAGGGGGACGAGTGTAGTGGTCTGCACTGACCTATCAGGCAAGTAACCACATAGACAGGTAGGCGTGGGGAGTGTGTTGATATCAGGGAGCCTAGGTGGTGTAATGGTTAGCACACTGGCCCAGAATGCAAAGAGATGTGGGTTCGAGTCCCGCTCTAGGCGCAGTATTTCCCATTTTCATCACCCCCATGACACACACATATATACATATACACACATATAAACACACATATATACACCCATACACACATATGTACACAGATATACACATATATATATATACACACATACACATATATATACACACATTTATAGACACACATATACACACCTATATACACACACGTATACACACATGTACACACATATACACATATATAGATATACACATATACACACTTATATACACGTGTCATGGGGGTGATGAAAATGGGAAATATTGCGCCTAGAGTGAGACTCGAACCCACATCTCTTTGCATTCCGGGCCAGTGTGCTAACCATTACACCACCTAGGCTCCCTGATATCAACACACTACCCATGCCTACCTGTCTATGCGGCTCCTTGCCTGAGAGGTCAGTGCAGACCACTACACTCGTCCCCCTGGAATTGTAAGTCTTTTAATGCTTACAATTACATACATACAGGCAATGCACTAACACATACATACACAGGGTAGGTTCAACAACCATACAGCGCGTAGCTTGTACAGGATCCTGGTCACGGCAACCAGTGTCATGGGGGTGATGAAAATGGGAAATATTGCGCCTAGAGCGGGACTCGAACCCACATCTCTTTGCATTCCGGGACAGTGTGCTAACCATTACACCACCTAGGCTCCCTGATATCAACACACTACCCACGCCTACCTGTCTATGTGGCTCCTTGCCTGAGAGGTCAGTGCAGACCACTACACACGCATACATACATACATACACACATATATACACACATATATACACACATATACACACATATACACACATGTATACACACATATATACACACATATACACACATACATACATACATATGTACACACATACACATATATATACATATATACACATATATACACACTTATATACACACATACACACATATACACACATATATACACACATATACACACCTATACACACATGTATGCACACATATATACACACATAAACACACATACACACATATGTACACACATACACACATATATACATATATACACATATATACACACTTATATACACACATACACACATATACACACATATACACACAAATATATATACACACATATATACACACTGTGGCGGAGTGGTTAGAGTGTCTGACTTTTTTCTGGGTCGGACTCCTAATCTGAAGGTCGGTGGTTCGATTCCCCATGCCCCCATCTCTGCCAATTTGGATTTCCACCGCTGTGTATAACGTACAGCATCATCAAAGGCCGGTTGCTCTCATACCATGTCTATGTGGTGTGGGAGGTTAAAAATCCCTTGGGTCGGTAAAAGTGTAGGCTCGGGCTTTCTATCGACAAACTGTCTAATGGTGAAAACAAGCCTATTCAGGCTTATCCATGATAGGCAGTATAAATCTTCAACAACAAATAAATCTTCAACAAAATATACACACATATATACACAGATATACACAGATATACACACATGTATACAGACATATATATACACATACACACATATACACACATATACACACATATACACACATATACACACATATATATACACACACATATACACACACATATACACACACATATACACACATATACACACATATACACACATATACACACATACACAACCAAAACCATACACACATATACACATATACACACATATACACACATATACACACATACACACACATATACACACATATACACACACATACACACACATACACACACATACACACACATATACACACATGTATACAGACATATACACACATATACACACATATACACACATATACACACATATATACACACATATACACATATACCTAATTACAATATAGCCTGGCTCCTATTGTCACCAAGCCCCACTGGCAGTCCCTGACCCCCCACCCTCCAACGAGACGCACCAGTTCCATAATGATTAGTCTGGTCTGGCCTGTCAGGTACACCTATCCTTGAACCGACTGGACATTGTGTACCGTGGGGTAACGCTGACCCCTGCACCAACCCTGCCCTGTATGCGAGCTATATGCTTCAGTGACCTGCCGACAGAGACATTTCACGCAATAAGTTCTCACAATATCAGCGCGGGTATTTGAGTGCCTATCCCACCGAGCCCCAGGGAGCGGCTAAACCAACAGTTAACGTTGCATAGTCCGATGGTTTTGAGTTTCTGTCATTTTCTGAGATAAATATATTAGGTCGATCGTTATAATCTACCTTACTTTAGTTTGAAGTAACTTTGATTTTAAATGGTTAACTTTTGAGGTATTTGAAGTGCAAACGTTACGAATTAATTTGGGCAAGCACGCCAAAAGTCTGACACCATAGGCTTCTGCAGTGATAGATTTACGATTAAATCGTGTCAGTCTTCTGTTTTGTGTGGTGATAAATGTTTAATAGGTATACCAGTATCAAAGTTAGATATGCAGATTCAAATCTAGATAATCGTTTTGGTTTTGACAATTTGATGTTTTCATCGAACTATGCAACTTTAAAGCGGGAGCAGATGGGATGGCCGAACGAGTTGAGGTCCGCCTCCTGTTTTTGGTAAATCGTGGAATTCGAATCCACGGGTTGGAATGCTGGTCGAGTCAAACCAGTGAATTATAAAATTGATACTTGTCGCTACCTAGCCAGGTGCTCGGCATTATTAGGATAGAGCAAGGATTGGTTGGCTCAGTGTCAGGATAATGTGACTGAGTGGGATATCAGGTCATGATGCTGGAGGCTTTGTCTCCCAGTGGGACAGCACTATAAAGTCACCATGAGTGTGCACTGTCACAAGTTGGTACCCGTCCTGATATGACCTTAGATGTTGCTAGGATGTAAAATCCAACAAGCAACCAAAAATTACATATGCAGATATATGCAAATATATTATGTAGGACCTTTTAGTGTGGTCCTGAGAATTGTGTAGAAATGCATTCTGATGAAACGTGTTTTTTTTTTTTTACTTTAAGAAAAAGGTAGTTGGCTTAGCCTGATGCGGAATCCCAATTTGTAAGAGAAAACTGTGTTTTGTCAACACACCAATGGCAGGCATGTAGCTACGCAAATAGAATAATTCTATAATCCTATAATCTAAAAAAATACGAGTTTGCAATGCCAAGGCCAAGTTTATAGATCATGTTTAGAAAAAAAGCTTTTCATATACATATATATATATATATGTGAAGAGTTCTTTATATATAAGTAGTATAGAGAGGACCGATATGGGTCCATATTACTTAACCATCCTGCGTCAGAGGTCCAACGCGGGACAATGACCTTAACTGACCCTGACCTTACATGACCCATTGCGTTTTACAGTATGGCCATCTGTTTTAGGTTGAACTTATTTGACCTTTCTGACTGGATTGATGATGTCACTGTTCTAGCTTGCAGGATGGCCATCTGTTTTTGGTTGAACTCATTTGCCATCCAGTCAAAAAGGTCAAATGACTTCAACCAAAAACAGATGACCATCCTGCAAGCGAAGGTCAAATGAGTTCAACCAAAAACAGATGGCCATCCTGCAAGCTAGAACAGTAACGTCATTAATCCAGTCAATAAGGTCAAATAAGTTCAACCTAAAACAGATGGCCATCCTGCAAACACACAATGGGTCATTTAAGGTCAGTGTCCATGCACAGAGGGGTCAGTTAAGGTCATTGTCCCACGTCGGACCTCTGCTGTGGGACGATGACGTAATATGAACCCATATCGGTCCTCTCTATACTACTTATATATGAAGAGCTCTTTTCAAAAACGTGATAAGCGCCAATCCATAATATGGGTTTACAATGCGATGGCAAGTTTGGAGAAGTGGTCGGATAGAGAGGTTTTACTGTGTATATATATATATATATATACAGCTATATATATATATGTGAAGAGTTTGTTAGATATATGAAGAGCTCTTTTCCAAAATACGATCTACAAACTTGGTATTGCCATTGCAAAGCCATTTTTTGGATTGGCGCTTATATAGATAGCGTTTTGGAAAAGAGCTCTTCCATTGTTCCGTACCAACACATTTACAACGCCACATTCCTGTGCGGAAGGTTGGGAGTTTGAATCTCAGCCGAGTCAAACCAATGACTTAATACATTTATACTTGTCGCTATCTACACCTTGTTGCTGTATATACCAAAATGTTGCAAATGTGGAACCAATCAAATTAACAAATGGGAACCTCACAAAAAAACACAAAAAAAACAACTAAAATAACGACTAACAGCTAAGATGACAAGGCTGCTACCAAATTTAGACTATTCCTGTTCAACGATGAAAACAAGCCGCGATGTGACTTACTCGTTATGGACAGGGTAAATAAACCACCACCCCCAAAATAATCTAGCCTGACACTTGGCATTACCAGGATAGGGCAAGGACCGTTAGCTTAGTATTAGGATAATGTGACTGTGTGGGATATCAGGTCATAATGCCGATGGCCTGATTTCCCAGCTGTACTATCAAGTCGTCATGAGTGCGCGCTGTCACAAGTCAATGCCGATCCTGATATGACCTTAGATGTTGCCAGGACGTAAAACCCCAACAAGTCGGTACGGGTGCATAATGATATGACCTTAGATTTTGCTAGGACATCCATCCAATAACAACTCCCAGAGAACCATTTTCTCTACACACTTGCAAGGATATAGCACTGTGGATATGAAAGTGAAATGGACTCAATAAATACATCACTGCCTTCATTTGTATGGGGTTTAAGGGCATTGGGCGTTTGGAATGTGTTCTCTGGATACATATGTACATAGATAGATATACTTAGATATACATAGATGTACATAAATACACATTTATACGTAGATATACATAGATATACATATACATAGATATAGATATATACATAGATATACATATATATACATAGATATACATATATGTACATAGATGTACATATGTACATAAATACACAAACATACATAGATATACATAGATATAGATAGATATAGATAGAAATACATATACACATAGATATACATAAATATACATAAATATACATAAATATACATAAATATACATATATATAGCTAGATATACATATATATACATAGATATACATAAATACACATATACATAGATATACATATATAATATACATATTTATACATATTTATACATAGATATACATAGATATACATATATATATACATAGATATACATAGATATACATAGATATACATATATATACATAGATATATATAGATATACATAGATATACATAGATATACATATATACATAGATATACATGGATATACATATATATACATAGATATACATAGATATACATAGATATACATAGATGCGGTGGCGGCAGACACTATGTCGCACACCTACACAGTTACACTGAACTGCGATAGGTGGCGGCAGGCTAGCCACCGGGCAGACCCTGATGGGGCTGACCTCTACTGCGTGTGACTAGCTCACCCCCCACCCACCTATAGAGGCAACATGGGACCTGGCGAGTTAGGGGGCGGGTCAGTTGACTGTGGACGCCGCGGAGAGCAGAGAGGTTTTGTAATAAACCAGGTTGAAGCGTGCTGATACTGAATTTTGGCGTTCTTCCGTGAGTGCGTGGCAGTGTGGGGAAGACCGTGGGCCATCACATATACATAGATATACATATATACACATATATATATACATATATATATACATATATATACATATATACATATATATATACATATATATACACATATACATATATATACATAGATATACATATACACATAGATATAATAAATATACATAGACATACACAGGTATAGTATAACCTATACATAGATATACATATATATATACATATATATACATATATATACATATATATACATATATATATACATATATATACATATATATACATGTATACATACATATATATACATAGATATACATATATATACATAGATATACATGTATATATACATAGATATACATATATACATAAATATGCATATATATACATAGATATACATAAATATATATATATATATACATAGATATACATATATACATAAATATACATCATCATTACATATATACTAGTACATATACATATACATATATGTGTATAGATGTGTATGCATGCATATGCATACATGTATATGAATACGTATATATATATATATATTTTTTTTTTGTGACAAGTTTTTTATTCTGCCCATAACGTATAAGCTCCCGTGAGGGTGCTTGTTTTCAACGCTGGACAGCTGTGATACTGGATTGGTCTGGTCCCGCATTCAGGAGTCTTTACCTGATCTTTCTCGGGCCAACCTTTGCGGTTTTGGGTGTTAGTAGTTTCTATATTAGTTTTTTTTTATTTTTCAAGTTTTTTCCTAACCTGTATATGATAACTTAACCTACTATGTACATCTATGCAGATGACATACAGGCCTGTGGGAGAGGATCCCATCCCATTGTGGTTTGTTACAGCATCCTTTCACCCATGCCCTGTCCTTAGATAGTACACCAGTGTGCCAGAACACCCCTGGACCCTTCAGGACTGCAACGAGGTGGGATGGCTGTGTTGTATGGTTAGCCATTTTGTATTTCAGGGTGATTCGGATGCATGACCATGGCCCGCCTGGTTCTGCTTTGGTTTGTCCCAGTACACATACCCAGACGGGCTTTCAATACTATACTTGAGTCATTTTGAATTCCTTAGTACTTAGTAGGGCTAGTTTCCGTATTTGTAATATCTACCATCTTTTCTAGCCGGTCTTTTGCTTTTTGTGCCAGAACACAGCAAGCAGTGACTGCGCCCAGGATCAGGTGAGATATTGTTTCTTCAGTCGGTGGTTGTGCATTATGTTTTCTTTAAGGACCTTTTATAGTGGTCCATGCTTTCGATTGCCCGTTGTTGTGTGGGTTGATTATTCCAGGCATGTGCCGCCATGGCCAGTACACTTCTCTCATAAATTTTGGTGTTACTTATTGCTGTCAGTAGCACTGGGGCTGCCATTTGCCTGGTGTCCCTACGGGGGGTTGCTGTGTAGCCTGGTTTTGTGGTGTAATGGTGTGCCAGTATTTTGAGGTGCGTTTCCCTTCTACTCGTTAGTAGTGTTGCATTGCATTTTTTGTGTAATTCGATTGTGGGATATCTTTTGTTCACCTGAAGGCATACTTTGAGGGCTCTATTTTGTAGCACCTGTAGTTTGTTTAATAGTTTTGTATTTCCTCCCATGTATACTACATCGCCATAGTCAAAGTAGGGGAGGATCATGCCTTTATATATTTTAATTGCCATGCTTTCAGTCATGTAGTATCTCAGTTTAGCCAGTAGCCATATTTTATGGTTTACTTTTTTGATAGTATTTGTTATGCAGAGGTCATAATTTAGGTGTCTGTCTAGATCCACTCCCAGATATCGGTAGTTGTCTACTTGTTCTAGTTCGGTGTTTCCCAGAAGACACTTTATTTTCTCGTTACTTGTTAGCCTGGTACCAAATAGTACTGTTTTTGACTTGCTGTTGTTTATGGTTATCCTATTTAGTTGGCACCACTCGATTAGTTTTGTTAGTGTTAGATTCAGTTTCGTTTCTATTTCTTTGGTTGTTTTGCCTGCAGCATATACCACAGTGTCATCTGCATATAGTTGGATGTTTTCAATTTCTAGCCAGTTGTTTAGATCGTTAATATATATGAGGAAGAGAAGTGGCCCCAGGACTGACCCTTGGGGTACTCCGCAAGTTATCTTTTCCTCATTGGATATGGATCCATTTACTGTGGTGCATTGCTTTCTGTTTTCTAGATAGCTTGCTAGCCATTTTCCTGTTACTCCCGTTATTCCCATTTGGGTTAGTTTGCTCCTTAGGATAGGGTGGTCCACCGTGTCAAACGCTTTGCTGAAGTCTATGAATGCTGCACCCACTAGGTTCTTTTTATTGATACTGTTTGCAATATCAGCTATTAAGTTAGCAATTGTTTTTATTGTCGAGTGGTATTTTCTGAAACCGCCCTGTTTACTGTTTAGTATTTTCTGTTCGTTTAGATGGTCCATAATATGTCTATGCATTATTTTTTCCATTAGTTTACCAGGCAGTGGGAGTATGGAGATCGGTCTATAGTTTCCCAGTACCTGTTTATCCCCTCCTTTGTGGAGCGGTGTTACTTTCGCTAGTTTCCAGCAGTCCACATAAGTACCTTCTGTGAACGATTTGTTGTATAGCTCACATATAACATCTGGGATGCATCCGAATGCATCTTTCAATACTATACTTGAGGTATTTTCAATGCCTGAAGGCTTGTTGCAATCAATTGATTTTATGAGCTCATTTATCTCTTTTATTGTGGTTGTGCAATCTCCAATGTCTGTGTTTAATTGTGGCGCTTTCGTGGTCCAGTTTGTGTTGAACTGTTTGGATAGTATATATATATATATGTACATTCATATATGTACATGCATATATATATACACATATATACACATATATGTATATCACTCTGACTTTTAAATACTGGCTACATGAGCTAACTGGCATTCGGTGGCATGGTATCCCAGTGTAGCAGTGCTATGAAATCTTAACACTGTTATAAGGTGCTACACGTCCTGATATGACCATAGATGTTTCTAGAACGTGAAACCCCAAGAAACCAACCCAATCCAAACTAACTAAACTGTCGCTCCACTGTGGGTGAGACTGTACACTCAGCTCTTGGGGAGTTTGTAACCTTATGACAGTTAAGTGCCTGTCACACCTTACCGGATTGGGCAACGGACACAACCGGACAAAGAATTGTCTAGTCCGGTGGTGTTCGGTATAAAAATGTATCGGGTCAAAGGCCACCGGATGAAACGAATAGCCACCGGACGATAACCGGATGAAAACCGAATGTCAAACGGATGGACCGAACATCAACCCGTCGCGTACCGGACTGATCACGGATGCATAGAAAACCAACAGACCAAATTACCGCAACACCATTAACGGACTCTTCAGGAAACAAGCCGGAAACGTAACGGATGGTTACCGGACATGAACCGGACAAAATGGACTAAACGGACTTAAACCGGTCACCAACCATACATGTCAGTCCGGCGGTGTCCGGTACAAGTTTTGTGCATGTTCAAAACTTGCCACCGTACACACCAGACACCACCGGACAGAGAACGGAAACGCCGGATCCCTACCATATATAAGCCGGACATTGACGTATTTCACCGGACAGTGTCCGTTTTCTATCCGGTACCCCAATCCGGTAAGGTGTGGCTGAGCCTTTACCGGCTGCAGAACTGCAGCAATACAGAAAGGCACCGATAAATCGGTCCGATCTTTGCATTGAAGTTTAAACTTCAGGTGGGACGGTTGGAGAAGCCTGGGATCTCTTTACAACAATTTAAGACCGTGCGTTGCGGGACGTGGTTATAGTTCGCTCCGCGCTCACCAGGAAGCTCGCATTGAAATGTAGTTCCCATATTGCACGCGGAGCGTCGCTGTAGGTTCTGAATAAGGCCGCAAGGGGGCGTTGTGACGGCTGCCTTGTGTCCCCCCCCCCCTCCCCTATGGACCATAATCAAGGCTAATACGAGTCGATATGGGGCGGTTGGTTGTTGAAGGTTTATGTCCTGGCAACATCTAAGTTCATATCAGGATGAATACCTACTTGTGACAGTGTGCAACCATGACGACTTTATAGTCATGCCCCACTGGGAGACCAGGCCATTACATTAGCGCCATGACCTGATTTCCCACTCAGTCACATTATCCTGATCTTATCCTAACCAGTCCTTGCCCTATCCTAATAATGCAGAGCGCCAAGCTAGGAAGTGACAAGTATAAATTTGGTAAGTCATTGGTTTGACTCGAGTGAGAATCAAACTCCCGATCTCCTGCACGGGAGGCTTGCGCTCTACCGATTCAGCCACCACGTCCAGTCCTTCTTTACCATTAAAGCTGCATAGTCTGATGAAAACATCAAATTTTCAAAACTGAAACATTTATCTAGATTTGATTCTACATATGCAACTTAGACACGAGTGCAGCTATTAAGCATTTCTTGGTGCATAGAATGGCATACATAACACGCCAATTTAATATAATCTGTTACTACTGAAGCCTATCGGGCCAGAGTTTTGAGGTGCTTGCCAAAATTAATTTGGCATGTTTGTACTACAAATATCTCCAAGGTTAGCCATTTAAAATAATAGTTAGCTCATACTAAAGTAAAGTAGATTATAACGATTAATCTATTGTATTTATCTATATATATATAAAATGGCAGAAACTTAAAACCATCGGACTATGCAACTTTAACTAACTACCCTCCAGCATAGTTTTTTTGTTTGTTGTTTTACGTCCTACCAACATCTAAGGTAATATCAGGACAGGTACCGACTTGTGATAGTATGCACTCATGGCGATTTTATAGTGCTGCCCCACTGGGAAATCACAGGGCATGCACCGTGACCCGATATCCCACTCAGTCACATTGTTTTGACACCGAGCTAACCAGCCCTTGCCCTATCCTAATAATGCCGAGCACCAGGCTAGGAAGCGACAATAGACTACATCACGGTTCCAAAGGCGCGGTGCATTGTGGGATCCGTCAGAGCAAAACAACCCCCCCCCCCAAAAGCACATGGCACATGCTAATACACTGGGTGCAGCTATGAAATGTGCTAGTTTCAGCTCATCTCAGCTCTTGTTTGAAACATAGAATACCAACTAAAAAAATATATATAATAAATTATGATATTAATCTTTTATCCAGCATTGCATTTACATCAATATAATCAGCACATCTTATGCCATGTGCATTTAGATTTAGAAAGATCTAGGCACTCAGACTAATGTTAGAGCTATAGCCAGAGTACTCAATGCATTGTCAATGGCAGTGAGTAATCTCCTTACAGAAAAAGTAAAATATTGATAAAACCACACGACCTAGACACAAACCGCTTGGAAGACGTATAGAAAACATGTTTAACAAAAAGATTATATTAAATTGATAAGGTTAGGGTTTTGGATTTCTATTAATTTTGAATAAAACTGACGTTTTTCAATGCGCGTATCAGCAAACTCAATGGCCGTACGCCTTTGCTTTGCTCCCAAGGCTGTTTTCAGCGCATGCGCAGTCGGAACCGTGATGTAGTCTATTATCAATTTTTTAAGTCATTGGTTTCACTCGACCGGGAACCGAATTCGTGAATTCCCGATCTTCCACACGCAAGGCCTGTGCTCTACCGATTCGGCCACCGCGGGGGTGGAGGAGGCGGGGGGGGGGGGGGGGGGGGCTCGCAGTCTGTTCAGAATGCACCCGTGCAGAGGGTTTGGAGTCAGTGGAGCTTGTCGACTCAGGTCTGTTGTTTGCAAACTACCAGCAATGGAATCCATCTCTATAGACCTATTTCATTTTTTTTGTTTTTTGTTGTTGGTACATTCGTTGTTTAAAGTTGCATAGTCCGATGGTTTTGAGTTTCTGAAATTTTCTGAGATAAATACATTAGGTTGATCATTATTATGTACCTTACTTTAGCTTGAAGGAACTTTTATTTTAAGTGGCTAACTTTTGAAATATTTGAAGTGGAAACATGCCAAATTAATTTTGGCAAGCTTGTCAAAACTCTGACTCCATAGGCTTCTGCAGTAACAGGTTCTATTCAATTGCCTCAGTATTCCCTTCTTATGTGGTGACAAATTTTTAATAAGTGCACCAGTATCTAAGTTAGATATGTAGAATCAAATTTAGATAATTGTTTTGGTTTTGAAAATTTCATATTTTCATCGGACTATGCAACTTTAAGCAGCGGAAAGTTCAGTCGCAGACGACTGGTCTTCCTCATTCCACTGCTCCTTGCCCTATCCTAGTAATGCCGAGCGTCTGGCTAGGAACCGACAAGTATCAATTTTTAAGTCATTGGTTTGACTCGACCGATTCAAACCCACGATCTAGCAACACGGGACACGGACGCTCTAACTCATTCGGCCATCCCGTCTGGTTGACGTCAGCATAGGTATTTAGGTCAGTGCGCGCGCTGCTTGGCTGCAGGATGACACACTGTCACACTGAAAACTCAATGGCTATGAGCAATCTTCAGAGAGAACAAGTAAAATATCTCTAGAACTACACCACCTAGAAAGAAACCGCTTGGAACACATATAGAAAACATATGTAAGAAACAGATAATATTAAATTTATATGGTTAGAGTTCTGCATTTCTATTAATTTTGAATAAAATTTACGTTTTGCGCTGCGCGTATCGGCAAACTCAATGCATTGTCAATAGCCATGAGCAATCTTCATACAGAAAAAGTTAAATATCTCTAAAACTACACCAGATATAAACAAACCGATTGGAACACATATAGAAAACATATTTAACAAATAGATTATATTAAATTTATATGGTTAGGGTTCTGCATTTCTATTAATTTTGAATAAAACCTACGTTTTGCACTGCACATACCGGCAAACTCAATGCATTGTCAATAGCCGTGAGCAATCTTCATACAGAAAAAGTTAAATATCTGTAAAACTACACCAAACAGAAACAAATCGCTTGGATTGTTGTTGTTTGTGTGTTGTGGTTTTACGTCCTAGCAACATCTAAGGTCATATCAGGACGGGTACCGACTTAGAACAAACATAGCAACCGTATTAAACAAATAGATTATATTAAATTTATACGGTTATGGTTAGGGTTCTGCATTTCTATTAATTTTGAATAAAACTGACGTTTTGCACCGGCAAACTCAATGGCAGTGTGCATTCGTTCTGGAGCCAAGCTGCGCGCGCATACACAATGTTTATAAACATTGAAAGGGGTCACTCCTCTCCTCCAACCCTCCTCCATACCTACGGAGACCCTCCTCCACATCAAGCCCCCATCTCCACCCCTCCACACCCTTCCCCCACCCAGCCCCTTCTCAACCCCACCTCCACCCCTCCACCTCCACATCCAACCCCACCTCCACCCCTCCACCTCCACATCCAACCCCACCTCCACACCTCCACCTCCACATCTAATCCTCAGCTCCACCCATCTCCCACCACCTTTTCAACCCCACCTCCATCCCTAGTAGTATAGCCCTCTTTCAATGTTTATAAACATTGTGTTATCGCGCGCAGCTTGGCTGCAGAATGAAGGCACACTGCCATTGAGTTTGCCGCTACACGCAGTGCAAAACGTTTATTTTATTCAAAATTCATAGAAATGCAGAACCCTAACCTTATAAATTTAATATAGTCTATTCGTTGAATATTTTTTCTATATGTGTTCCAGGCAGGTTCCTCCTAGGTGGTGTGGTTTTAGAGATATTTCACTTTTTCTATATGAAGATAATTCAAGATTGCTCACGGCCATTGACAATGCATTGAGTTTGCCGGTACGCACAGTGAAAAACGTTAGTTTTAATCGAAATTAATAGAAATGCAGAAGCCTAAACTTATAAATTTAATATAATCTATTCATTGAATATGTTTTCTATTTGTGTTCCAAGCGGGTTGCTTCTAGGTTGTGTGGTTTTCGAGATATTTAACTTTTTCTGTATGAAGATAATTCAAGATTGCTCACGGCCATTGACAATGCATTGAGTTTGCCGGTACGCGCACTGAAAAACGTCAATTCTATTCAAAATTAATAGAATTTAGAAATGCAGAACCCTAACCTTATAAATTTTAATATACGCCCGGTACTCACAGTACATGGGTGAATACCAACCCTATATGAAAACGGTCGAAAAAGCGGGTTAATGAATTGAGAGCCTAATTTAACAATCTAAGAAGCAACATTTATTCTTTGTAGATGTCTTCATATTTACCCACTACCTTTGAGTTGAAAAATATAATAAAATAGCTAGTTTAATACGATTTAAAATTGAAATCGACGGCGTTCTATGGCTGCCATCTTGGATTTTTGCATTCTCTCCCATTTCACCAAATCTGTGGCAATATATGTAGCCATTTGATCATGGAACCACAGTTTCTACTTCATGTTCCATACTAAAGCTATTTTCGCCCGTATTTACACTATGTTGTCGTTCACCCGTGTACTACAAGTACCAGGTGAATCTTTTATCTACCAAAAGGCGTGCGCACTGACCTAGATACCTATGCTGACGTCATATGAAATAGGTCTATAAGAGGGTTCTTTTGAGCGTAAAGCATTAGAGCGCAGGCTTCCAGTGCGGGAGGTCGAGAGTTCGAATTCCAACCGAGTCAAACCAATGGATTATAGAATTGATACTTCTCTCTAGGTAGCCTAGCCCTCGGCATTAAGAGGATTGGACAAGGACTGGTTTGCACAGTATCAGGATAATGTGACCGTGAGGTAAAATATTCTGATTTACCGCATAGGGGTTAATGCAAATGTTCTATTACTGATCGGTGTACGTGACCTAGCGCATGTATGTATATATAAGTAAGGGCTGGTGGCGCCTGAGTGGGATGTAAATAGACATAGTGGTGTTGGCAGGTCTGGGTGTGAGGGCACTCAGGGACTACCCCCTCCCCCTCTGCTGGGGAGGATCACCACACTCAGGGTCAAGGTCGGTGGTGGCCAGGGGGCCATACAACTTGGTGGTGGTGGGCATGGGGACCAGGAATGCTGGATCCTTATTGGTAGGGCCAAGAATGCTTGTTTCCCATTGGGGGAAAGGGGTAGGTTGATACTCTACAGTCTACAGTCATCACTAAATAGTCGCCATGAGTGCGCACTGTCATGACTCGGTACCCATCCTGATATGACCTTAGATGTTGCCAGGACGTAAAGCTCCAACAACCAACCAACCATACAGCACATTATACCACTCCTTCTGTCAGTTCTCTCAGTTCTCTAGTTGCCGTTCCATGTTTGTGTGTTTATGATTTTTTCTCAGTGAGGTGTCGAAACTTAGGAGGTGTTTCGCGAGTTCTTTCCTTTGTGGAAGACGGAGGAGGGGCGTGGGGGCGCGGGGAGGGGGGGTGTGTGTCTGTGTGGGGGGGGGGGACTATTTATTCACCAGGGTAGTTATAACACATGCCATATATATCGATACACACAGACGGACAGAGAAAGTGAGCCACCCATGGCAGACAGGGATAGAAAAAGTCATGCAGAGATAGGATCCGACATGACATACAGATAGGATATCGCAAGGACTGATTAGCTCAGTGTAAGGATAATGTGACTAAGTGGGATATCGGGTCATGGTGCTGGTGGCCTGATTTCACAGTGCAACAGCACTATAAAGTCACCATTAGTGTGCACTGTCACAAGTCGATACCCATCCTGATATGACCTTAGATGTTGCCAGGGCATACAATTCCAAAAACCAACCAGCCAATCAATAGTGAGTAGCACACTATAAAAAAGTACATATATATTTTTGTGTTGTGGAAAAACGTATCCACTGAGCTTCAAAGAGCGTCCGTCTCCCGTGTTGGTAGATCGTAGGTTCATGGGGTCGAACCCTGGTCGAGTCAAACCAATGATTTAAAAATTGATACTTGTTGCTTCCTAGCCTGGCGCTCGGCATTATTAGGATAGGACAAGGACTGATTGGCACAGTGTCAGGATAATGTGACTGAGTGGGATATCAGGTCATCGTGCTGGTGGCCTGGTATTCCAGTGGGGCAGCACTATTAAGTCGCCATGAGTGTGCACTGATATGACTTTAGATGTTGCTAGGACGTAAAACAACAACAAACAAACAACATTGAAGTGGGAGAATGATGCCTGACAAAGGGAGTCCCCCGAATATCACTACAAATAGAGCCATCAGGCCACGTGACCATTACGACGCGTCATGATGTGACACCCACCAGGGCCGCGTTCAGGGTCTGTCTCGGAGGTGCCTCTGCGATGGCATTGACATCATGCTAGTCTGAACTGCACAAGCAGTTTGTCGCCTCGAAAATGGCCGCCCCCTTAGGCGGCGGCCATTTGCAATGCAAATGCTGCACTGTGATAGTCTGAAACTACTAGATACGGAGGCGCTTTTTGTCTCCTATCTGAAAATGGAGGCGTCGTCAAGGCGTCGCCGAGACGTCGCCGCGACGCACCCTGAACGCAAATAGGCCAAAAAGCATCGCTGAGACATCGCCGAGACGTCGCCGAGACGGACTCTGAACGCGGCCCTGGTCATGTGCCCATTGCGATTCGTCATGATGTGACACCCACCAGGTTAGTCTGTCATCACACCCCATGCCGACTCCTCCCACCCCCACCCCAACCTCATCACCACCATCACCTTCCCCCTCCCCACTCCCACCCCTACCTTACTCCACCCTATCCCACATCCTCACCCCTACCACCACCCCACCTACACCCCCACCCCACCCACCAAAACATCCCCACTCCACCACCATCCCCCTCCCCACCCACCACCACCACCCCTCCCCACCCACCACCACCACCCCTCCCCACCCACCAACACCATCCATAACCATCCCCCTCCCTACCCTCCACCACCATCTCCCCTCCCCACCCCTACCACGTGACCCCCTTCCCCACACCACCAACCCCCCTCCCAACCCCCACAACCACCCACCCTTCCAAATCCCTACCACCACCTCCCTCCCCACCTCACCCCACAAACCCCACATCCTCATCCCTACCCCCACTCCACCTCCACCCCTACCCCACTCCACGAACCGCGCCGCCACCAACAACAACCACCCCCACCCACATCCGCACCCCAATCGACCGAACCATCCCCCTCCCGCACACCACCACACCTCCACCCCACCACCCATCCCCCACCCTACTCGCACCCCTACCTCACTCCACGCCACCCCCATCCCCCACCCCACCACCAGGGGGGTAATCTGGACCACACTCAGTAGATAATGAACAGCTACAAACTATGTACAAGCCTATACATGTAGAGTAGGCTATTTCATAAGTAGTAGTAAAACAAAAACAAAAAACAAACAAAACTAATATACTATTCGCACCCACTACAAGGCTGATCAGAAAATAATAATACCTACACTTAGAACTAAAACCATTAGCTATCTAATGGTCCTTCCTTATTTCGGACCGACCTTGGATAGCCAAACCCAACACAAAACAAGCTCAAACATCTACAAGCCAAGAATACACTTAACTGCCACGCCTAACACTAACAGCTACCTAGCAGTCTTTCCCTATTTCGGATCGACCTTGAATAGCCAACCCCAACACAAAACAAGCTCAAACATCTACAGATACTAAATAATCACCATGTACCTGCTACTGTGTGAGGAACAAAAACATCTTATCACCTCCTGCTGTGTGATAAGATTAAACCACTTCTACAACTGGCCAGCATTGAAAACAAGCCCGAGCACTCAAGCTTACATGATATGGACAGTATAAACACAGCATCAACAAAAAAAACCCAAAAAACACCATCCCACAACCCCCCCTTTTTTTGTTGATGAATTTATTTACCCTGCTCATAATGGATAAGTGTGTTAACACTTGTTTTCACTGCCAGACAGCACTAGTCTAATTTGATTGAAATTTTTTAATTCTGTTTTTATAATAATAATTTAAGTTTTCATGCTTCTTGTTTATGGCTTGTAGATTGCAAACAGTCCAACATCCAGCTTCTACTGTATTACTACTGCCATTCTGTTCCGTCATTTAGCTGCCAATTACAACAGAGCCACCGTGGCCCAATGGATAAGGCATCGGCCTCCTACGCATGTAGAGCACAATGGTTAGTGGTCTGACTCAGGGCAAGCCGGGGATTGCGGGTTCGAGTCCCGCCGGTGGTTCATTGGTTTTTTTCTTATTTCTTTTGTGTGTGTGTGTTTTTTTATTCAGTTTGGGAATTGAAATTAGTAATTGCAAAATTTGATTGCATTGTTAAAATTCAGTTTGGGAATTGAAATTAGTCAATGTTAGTTTGTTACAATATTTGATTGCATTCTTTATGGGGTGATACTGGACATATTAGGGAATGTGCCAGCAAAACTTCACAATGCGAATGGCCACACAAGTGCCCATAATGTACTTTGACGGTGCCAGCAGGCTCGTCCATGTAAATTTGTTTGTTTGTGTGTTGTTGTGTTACATCCTAGCAACATCTAAGGTCATATCAGGATAGGTACCGACTTGTGACAGTGCGCACTCATGGCGACTTTATAGTGCTGCCCCACTGGGATACCATGCCGCCAGCACCATGACCTGATATCCCACTCAGTCACATTACCCTGGCACTGAGCCAACCAGTCCTTGCCCTGTCCAAATAATGGCAAGCGCCTGGCTAGGAAGCGACAAGTATAACTTTTTAAGTCATTGGTTTAACTCGACCAGGGTTCGAAGCCACGATCCCATGGTCTACCAACATGGGAGACGGACGCTCTAACTCATTCGGCCATCCCATCTGGTTCGGTCCATGTAAGAGATTCACCTGTAATGTTGAATATATGTATATGTCTATGCTGTTTAGAACATTTTTTTAACACTTAAATGAGCAGGGGTCCTCAAACACCAAGGCCGACCCTGCGGGAATTCACCGAGGGTGGGCCGTGGATTGGAAGGTTCCGACTGAGTAACCAGACCGGGTTGTTTGTAATAGTGGCCGCCGCCAATATGACACCCGTGAACACGCACCCCAGGATCCACACGGCGCCCCCCGCACCAACGATTCGACATCCGCCTCACAAACACTTCACCGAGCCTTATCTTGGGTTGGTTGGTTGTTGGAGTTTTACGTCCGGGCAACATCTAAGGGTAATGTGGCCGCCTCCAATATGACACCCGTGAACACACACCCCAGGATCCACACGGCACTCCTGCACCAATGATTCGACGTCCGCCTCACAAACACTTCACCGAGCCTTATCTTGGGTTGGTTGGTTGTTGGCGTTTTACGTCCGGGCAACATTTAAGGGTAATGTGGCCGCCGCCAATATGACACCCGTGAACACCCACCCCATGATCCACACGGCGCCCCCCGCACCAACGATTCGATGTCCGCCTCACAAACACTTCACCGAACCTTATCTTGGGTTGGTTGGTTGTTGGAATTTTACGTCCGGGCAACATCTAAGGGTAATGTGGCCGCCGCCCATATGACACCCGTGAACACACACCCCAGGATCCACACGGCACCCCCCGCACCAACGATTCAACGTCCGCCTCACAAACACTACACCAAGCCTTATCTTGGGTTGGTTGGTTGTTGGAGTTTTACATCCAGGCAACATCTAAGGGTAATGTGGCCACCGCCAATATGACACCCGTGAACACACACCCCAGGATCCACACGGCGCCCCCCGCACCAACGATTCGATGTCCACCTCACAAACACTTCACTGAGCCTTATCTTGGGTTGGTTGGTTGTTGGAGTTTTACATCTGGGCAACATCTAAGGGTAATGTGACTGCCGCCAATATGACACCCGTGAACACACACCCCAGGATCCACACGGCGCCCCTGCATCAACGATTTGACGTCCGTCTCACAAACACTTCACCGAGCCTTATCTTGGGTTGGTTGGTTGTTGGAGTTTTATGTCTGGGCAACATCTAAGGGTAATGTGGACTCCGCCAATATGACACCCGTGAACACACACCCCCGGATCCACATGGCGCCCCTGCACCAATGATTCGACAACTGCCTTAAAAACACTTCACCGAGCCTTATCTTGGGTTGGTTGGTTGTTGGAATTTTACGCCCGGGCAACATCTAAGGGTAATGTGGCCGCCGCCCATATGACACCCGTGAACACGCACCCCAGGATCCACACGGCACCCCCCGCACCAACGATTCAACGTCCGCCTCACAAACACTACACCAAGCCTTATCTTGGGTTGGTTGGTTGTTGGAGTTTTACGCCCAGGCAACATCTATGGGTAATGTGGCCACCGCCAATATGACACCCATGAACACACACCCCAGGATCCACACGGTGCCCCCGCACCAACGTTTCGACATCCGCCTCACAAACACTTCACCGAGCCTAATCTTGGGTTGGTTGCTTATTGGAGTTTTATGTCCAGGCAACATCTAAGGGCAATGTGGCCGCCGCCAATATGACACCCGTGAACACACACCCCAGGATCCACATGGCGCACCCTGCACCAACGATTCGACATCCACCTCACAAACACTTCACTGAGCCTTATCTTGGGTTGGTTGGTTGTTGGAGTTTTACATCTGGGCAACATCTAAGGGTAATGTGACTGCCGCCGATATGACACCCGTGAACACACACCCCAGGATCCACACGGCGCCCCCGCACCAATGATTTGACGTCCGTCTCACAAACACTTCACCGAGCCTTATCTTGGGTTGGTTGGTTGTTGGAGTTTTATGTCTGGGCAACATCTAAGGGTAATGTGGACTTAGCCAATATGACACCCGTGAACACACACCCCAGGATCCACATGGCGCCCCTGCACCAATGATTCGACAACTGCCTTAAAAACACTTCACCGAGCCTTATCTTGGGTTGGTTGGTTGTTGGAGTTTTATGTCCAGGCAACATTTAAGGATAATGTGGGCTCTGCCAATATGACACCCGTGAACACACACCCCAGGATCCACACGGCGCCCCCGCACCAACGATTCGACGTCCGCCTCACAAACACTTCACCGAGCATTATCTAGGGTTGGTTTGTTGTTGGAGTTTTACGTCCGGGCAACATCTAAGGGCACCGATTTGTGACACTGTGCAGTCACGTCGATTTTATAGTGTTTCTGTTGAATGTTCAAATTTTACGTCTAAGGTCATATCAGGACGGGTACCGACTTGTGACAGTGCGCACTCATGGCGACTTTATGGTTGGTTGGGTGTTGGAGTTTTACGTCCTGGCTACATCTAAGGTCATATCAGGACGGGTACCGACTTGTGTCAGTGCGCACTCATGGCGACTTTATAGTGCTTTGGTTGTTGGAGTTTGCTTTGGTTGTTGGAGTTTGACGGTGCCAACTTGTGACAGTGCACACTCATGACGATTTTATAGTTGGTTGAATGTTGGAGTTTTACGTCCTGGCAACATCTAAGGTCATATCAGGATGGGTACCGACTTGTGACAGTGCCATATTATAGTGCTTTGGTTGGTTGTTCATGTTTTACGTCTTGGCAACATCTAAGGTCATATCAGGATGGGCACCGACTTGTGACAGTGTCGTCATTCATGGTAATTTAATAGTGCTTTGGTTGGTTGTTGGAGTTTTACATCCTGGCAATTTCTAAGGTCATATCAGGACGGGTAACAACTTGCAACAGTGCAAACTCATGGCAACTTTATAGCGCTGCCCCATCAGGAAATCAGGCCACCAGCACCATGACCCGATTTCCCACTCAGTCACATTGTCATGACACTGAGTCAACCAGTCCTTGCCCTGTCCTATTAATGATGAGTGGCAGGCTAGGAAGGGTTAAGTATCAATAGTGTAAGTCACTGGTCTAACTCGACGAGGACAGGTATCGACTTGTGAGAGCGCACACTCGTGATGACTTTATAGTGCTGCCTCACTGGGAGACCAGGTTGCTGCTGTCATGACCCAATATCACACTCAGTCACATTACCCTGACACTGAGCTAACTAGTCCTTGCCCTATCCTAATAATGCCGAGCACCATGATAGGAAGCGACAAGTATCAATTATGTACGCCATTGATTTGACTCGACAGGGAATCAAACTCCTGACCTTCCGCACAGGAAGCCTGCGTCACCGCATCCAGTGTACCTTTAAGTAACACAATCTTTTAACATTAACGCCGCCTTTTATTGTGCTACTTTAACACCCCAACCCCCACGCCCCCCTTAGGGCAAAAAAATGGTGATCATCCCCGCCTGTGATTGAAAAATCGCCCTTCCCTGATTTCTTTTGATTTTTTTATGGGTTTACATTTTTTTTAAATGGGCCCGGCTAGCAGCAATTATACTTTCAGAGTATGGACAGTGGTAACCACCGTAACACCATGTGCATGCACTGGAACTGATTGTCATGTAATTCCAATCAAATCACGTCAAAAATACTGAGAGACAAAATGATTCAAAATTAATTTGAAAAAACTGCCCGCCGGACAATGATTTGTGTGATTAAAAGGGCCATTACTAACTCTTTTTCAAAGTTGGCCCTATTGGTGGATTTATTATCAGGGAGGCTATTTGTAGCACAGCGTCGCATTTTGTGGGTTTTATTATATTTAATTTTATGTTATTATGTTATTATATTATTATGTTATTTTGACCCCCCCACCCCCACCCCCACCCTCCATTGGTGAATTTATTAGCAGGGTGGCTATTGGGTGCACAGCCCCGCGCGTGTCCCGAACTGACGGACTGATTGATGAAGGCGCGCATGCACACTGGCGTCAATGTGCACCCTTATTTGTACAGCGTCCCTGGCCGGACCAGTCTGCGCGTTCCTATTCTGGTCACCATGGTGACACCCGAGTCGAGTGGCGGCCATTGTAGGTGGCGCTGTAGTCGCAGACCGCTGCTGAATGGCCGCCAGACATGCGCTTTGGTGCCACCATGAAGCCACCATTGTGACTGTGAGACGCTGCTCACGTGTGTGGTGTGTGTGTGTGTGGGGGGGGGGGTGTCTGGTGTGGTGAGTGTGTGTATGGTGGGTGGGGGTGGGGGGGATTTGTTTGTTTGTTGGTGTTTTAAGTCCTGGCAACATCTAAGGTCGTATCAGGACAGGTACCGACATTCCCTCACTCGAAAGCAGACGCCAACAATTCAATCCCTTAAGGCCCTGTCACACTTTACCGGATTGTGGAAACGGATTGAAACGGAACAAAGTCCATTGATATCCGGCAAAGTCTGGTTTGTGTCCATTTATATATCTGTTGATATCCATTGATATCCATTGATATCCGTTTATATCCGTTTATATCCGTTTATATCCGGCCAGATCCGTTACAAGTTTTGAGCATGCACAAAACTTGTAACAGATTGCGCCGGACTGACGCATGCAGTTATTATGCTTTACCGTACATTCCCCATCCTTTCCCCGTCCATTCCCCGTCCGTTCCCCATCCATTCCCCATCCGTTCCCCGTGCGTTCCCCGTCCGTTCTTTTGTATACTGAATTGTCCGTTGATCGTTAGATAAGTTATCAATCATTACCGTCCGTTACCATCTGTTACCCGTCTGTTATCGTCTGTTACAATTATATTACCGTCCATTACATAATCGATATATTTCACGTCCGAATCACACCAGACTAGAATATATTTGTCCGGCTCTATCCGTTTTCTCAATCTGGCGAGGTGTGACAGGTGGCCGAAACGGCAGAGTGCAGGATTCACATGCAAAATGTCAGGAGTTTGAAATGCGGCTGAGTCAAACCAATGACTTACAAAATTGAGACTCGTGGCTACCTAGTCAGTGCTAGTCTGGCACTCGGCATTAATAGGAAAGGGCAAGAACTGGTTAGTTCACTACATGCATCAGGATAATGTGACGTGGTGGGAAATCGAATCACTATAAAGTGGCCATGAGTGCGAACTAGTTCCAGCAACCTGGTCTCCCACTGGGGAAGCACTATAAAGTCACCATATAGTGTGCACTGTCACAAGTCAGTACCCATCCTGATATGACCTTATATGTTACCAGGCTGCAAAGCCTAAGCAAACAAACAAAACAAAAAACCTCCACCTCTCGGTAATATAGCACGATAATATAGCACGTTGATATAGCACGTTGATATAGCCCGTTGATATAGCATGTTGATATAGCATGTTGATATAGCACATTGATATAACACAATATAACACATTGGTATGCAGGTATAGCAATACCTCAAGGAGTTTGACGCCCCTGCCTTGCAGAGTTGTAAACCACTGCCTTGTGGTACAGGTCCTTGACAGAACCGAAGGCTAAGGGAGCAAACCCTAAACAGAAAACCATGTCACTGTGGCAGCATTAAGGGCGGTTGATGTATGGAACTCCCAACATCTCCCGACCAGCCACTGCAGGGACAAATAGTTTTGCGCCTGTCTTGACATGTTCTTGCCGGTCTGAAACCTCTATTTGCTCCCCGAGAGAGTGCCGCTGGTAACTTGCAAAAGCCAGCAGCACTTCAACACTTTTGCAGGCAGCTTTCATGAAATGTCCCTACTATACGGAGCCGAGGCCTGGACAGTGTACAGACAGCAGGTGAAAAAGCTGCATGCCTTCATGATGCGACATCTGCGTTCAATCATGAGGCTAACCTGGAAGGACAAAGTGACGAATAAGGAAATACTCGAACGGATGGGGCTGCCCTCTATGGAAGATCTTCTGATCAAAAAGAATCTCCGGTGGACTGGACACCTCATGAGGATGTCATCAGACAGGCTACCAAAGCAGATCCTTTATTCTCAACTGTCTTCTGGCTACAGAAAGAGAGGGCGCCCCCGTCTCCGGTTCAGGGATACCATCAAGAGAAACCTGAAGCTGAGAGACATTAAGACCGACTCATGGACGCAACTCTCACAGCAGAGAGCTAAATGGAGAGCGGCAGTCAAGTAATGAAAGCAGTCTTTGTCGCATCGCGACCGACAGCATGATGATAACACGTTGATATGGCACGTCGATATAGCAAGTCAATATATCACATTGATATAGCACGTTGATATGTTGCGTTGATATAGGGCATTGATATAGCATGTTGACGTAGCATGTTCATATAGCACACTAATATAGAACTTGACATAGCACATTGACGTAGCGCGTTGATATTGCATGTTGATATATCATGTTGATATAGCACGTTGATATAGCACGTTCATATTGCACATTGATATTGCACATTGATATTGCATGTTGATATAGCACGTTGACATTGCAAGTTGATATTGCACATTGATATTGCATGTTGAAATAAAATGTTGTTATAGCACGTTGATATAGCACATTGATATAGCACATTGATATGGCACCTTGGTATATCATCATGATATAGCATCTTGATAATGATAGAGCACCTAGATATAGTCCCTTGATAAATATAGAGCGCCTTGATATAGCCCGTTGATATAGCACGTTGATATAACACGTTGATATAACACCTTGGTATAGCACCTTGATATAACACCTTGATAATGATAGAGCACCTTGATATAACACCTTTATATAGCACCTTGATGTAACACCTTGGTAATGATAGATCAGCTTGATATAGCACCTTGATAATGATAGAACACGTTGCGATATCACGTTGATACTGATATAGCACCTTGATAATGATATAGCACGTTGATAATTATATAGCACGTTTATATAGCACCTTGATATATCACCTTGACATATCACCTTCATAATGATATACCACCTTGATAATGATATAGCACGTTGATAATGATATAGCATATGCGTGGGTAGGCCAAATGCGGCAGACACTCCCAAACTCCATCGTGCTCTATCAACTAAAAGCCGATCGGCCCTCTATAAGTAGAATACACACATACAATCACAAAAGACTCTTTCACCGAAATTCGCCGCGTTCATTAATGTACTTCAACAACTAATAAACCACCGTTCGCTGGAAGAAAGACGATGTGAGCAGTCTCCGCTAGGTGTCAATATCTGTCTGAGCTGTCAATATTGACTGCGCACTCTGCTTTCTATAACTGTGATCAGAGAGGCAGACAGGGGTGGACAGATCCTAATGTGCCAAGCTCCCAGGCGGGTGGCTTCACCGCCTAGGCGCCCACATAATGCCCGTGTTTGTGCCACGGTCCGCGTGTGTTTGAAGTGCCATTATGCCACTTCCCTAATCACACATTATTATATCTGTCACCCTAGCCGTATGAATGCTTAGTCTGTTGCGGCAATCATACAGTATCCACGTGGAGGTGGGGTGTCGATGGTGGGGTGGGGGTGGGGTGGGTTGGAGGGGCGGGGGTGTATTAAAGTTGCATAGTTCGGCGGTTTTGAGTTTCTCTTCCCTCCCTTTTTTCCTTCCTTATTATTTGTATTTTTATTATTGATGTTATTATTATTATTATCATCCTTTATTATCCATCGTTATGCTTCATTATGCTTTATTATGCTTTATTATGCTTTATTATCCTTTATTATCCTTCATTATGTTTTATTATCCTTTATTATCCTTCATTATCCGTTACTGTCCTTTATTATAATGTATTATCCTTTATTATCCTTTATTATGTTATCCTTAATTATGTTTAATTATCCTTTATTATCCTTATTTTCCTTTATTATGCTTTATTTTCCTTTATTATCCTTTATTTTCCTTTATTATCCTGTGTTATCCTTTATTATCTTTAATATGCTTTATTATCCCTTATTATCCTTTATTATCCTTTCTTGTCATTTGCTATAATTTATTTTCATTTATTATAATTTATTATAATTTATTAACATTGATCTTCTTTTTTAAAATCATTTTTAATCAGTTATCATTTAGTACATTTATCATTTTTGTAAATATATTATTATCATTTATTATCATTTATTATTACTTATTATTACTTATTATCACTTATTATCATATGTTATCATCTGTTATCATGTATTGAAACAACCACCTCGTCCCACTCTTGTAGAGCAAGGCGATCTTAGTATCATTTAGTATAATTTTGGTATAATTTATTATCCTTTAGTACCCTTTAGTATCCGTTAGGATCATTTAGTATCATTTAGTATCATTTAATATCATATAGTATCATTTAGTATCACTTAGTATCATCTTTATGGAAAGAGATTGGGTTGATCTTACTTTTAGTTTAATCAGCTGTTAATGTAACTTTTATTTCAAATAGCTAACTTCGGAGATAATTGAAGTGCAAATATGCCACATTAATTTTGCTGTGCATGTCAACACTCCTGACACCAGAGACTTCAGCAGTAGCTACCTCTATTAAAGTATTATATTTACTTAGTATTTCCTTCTATGCAGTAAAAAAAATGCTTAAAGCTGCATAGTCCGATGAAAACAATTTCAAAAGCAAAGCACTTCACCCAAATTTGATCTTACATTTCCAACTTAGATCTGGGTGTACTTACTTACCACAAAGACCCTATAATACTAAGACGGCTCCCTCAGCCTGTACTGTGTAATCAAAATGATCAAACCCACCACTTGGTGCGCTGGCTGTTCTCCTGGTTAAACAGTTGCTATATTATATGTATAAATCTATATATGAATGTGAAAGATGTGTGATGATGGTGATGCTGATGATGCTGATGATGATGGGTATTTGTTCATAGCAATTTCATATTGACCTGTATTCATACTTACCTATCTCATGTATAATATAATTGTATGTGTTTACATGTGAAACACCAAACAGCAGCCGGCTGATCAAAGTGGCAAACAAGGTGGCACTGTGAAATTTACATTACCATGGGAGAGATAGGGAGTGAGCCGTCTTAGTATTAAAGGGTCTTTGCTTACCATTAGTTGTATAGAACATACTAAACCAATTTAATAGATTGTTTGTTGCTGATTTATGTCCTAGCAACATCTACGGTCATATCAGGACAGGTACCAACTTGTGAGAGTACGCACTCATGGCGACTTTATAGTGCTGCCCGATGGGTTCGAACCCTGGTCGAGTTAAACCGATGACTTAGCAATTTATACTTGTCGCTTCCTAGCCAGCATTAATAGGATAGGGCAAGGACTGGTTGGCTCAGTGTCAGGATAATTTGACTGAGTGTGATATCAGGTCTTGGTGCTGATGGCCTGGTCTCCCACTCGGGAAACACTAGAAAGTCACCATACGTGTGCACTGTCACAAGTCGGTACCCGTCCTGATATTTTTTTTTTTTTTTGTATGGGGTGTTTATGCTATCCATAACATGTGAGCCCGGATGATCGGGCTTGTTTTCAATGCTGGGCAGTTTTCGGCTTTTTTCTTTTTCTTATAGTTGGTGTTTATGGTTAGTAAACATTATGACTTTATATGTTGACTGGAAGTTAATCTGCAACAACCAACCAACTGAAGCCTATGGTTTGAACATTGTTACGTGCTTCCTAACATTCATAGTGCATGTTTTCACTTCAAGTATATACAGTCTACTCTGTCTATAATGGACACCCATGGGACTGGAGCAAGATGCCGTTATAGCGAGAGATCCGTTATCGGCAGAGACTGACTGACGGAATGGGTTGAAACCAATGTTTTTCTTTTATACTTGACTGACTAGGACGGTCCTTACAAAGTCATTTCTACAATTTATCATTTGTACAATTAGTCATTTCTACTATTCATCACTTCTACAATTTGTCATTTGTACAATTTGTCATTTCTACAATTTGTCATTTCTACAATTGGTCCTTTGTACAATTAGTCATTTCTACTATATTATAACTATATGGCATGTCGTTATTGACAGAGAATATTGATCAAATAGGTGAAAAAGCGGTTCGTTTTCCCGCATAAGACAGTTGCCAGTGAAACACAGAGGCAATGCTATTAAATTAAAGGGGTGCCGTGACAGGACTAGCACTTCTTGCCATCATTGACAGAGATTCGTTATTGACAGAGGCCGTTATTGACAGAGTAGACTGTATTTATATTCAAAGCTGGTCATTTAAAACGAAAGTTACTTCAGACTAAAGTGAAGTACATTATTATATACAGCTACTGTGTGATAAGATAACACCAACACTACAGCTGGACAGCATTGAAAACAAGCCTGAATACCCAGGCTTATATCAGAGCGCGTGTATATAAACAGATGAGAGGGACAACTCCCGGGAAAAACGGTAACACAGGCTACAGTGGCGTTCCTGGCGGTTAGTGTTGAACAAGCCTTGAGTTTGCCGGTACGCTCAGTGCAAAACATTAATTTTCTTAAAAGATTAATAGAAATCCTGAACCCTAACCATTATCAATTTAATATAACCTTGTTGGTAAATATGTTTTCTATATGTGTACTAAGCGGCTTGTTTCTATTTGGTGTAGTTTTAGAGATATTTCATTTTTCTGTAGGAAGATTGCACACGACCATTGACAATGCCTTGAGTTTGCCGTACGCGTAGTGAAAAACGTCAGTTTTATTCCAAATTAATAGAAATCCAGAACCCTAACCGTATCAATTTAATATAATCTTGTTGGTAAACATGTTTTCTATATGTGTACTAAGCGCTTGTTTCTATTTGGTGTAGTTTTAGAGATATTTCACTTTTTCTGTAGGAAGATTGCACACGACCATTGACAATGCCTTGAGTTTGCCCATATGCGTAAACTGTTCAACAACCACCACTTGGAGCGCCACAGTCGGCATCTGTTACATGGTGTAGTATGGGAGTTGTCCCTCTCATCTGTTTATATACACGCTCTCTGCTTATATGCTATGGACAGTATAAATACAGCCTCAATAAAAAAAAATATTTAAAAAAAGAAGTTATGATTAGCCATATCAGAAAAACGTCAGAAACTCCAAACCATCGGACCATGCAGCTTTTGTGAACACGTTCGAGTGCTGATGTAGACAGTACAATTGTATCTATCTTCAAAGGACAACTTTGTATCCCATTCAAAGGTGTCCTGTCATCGGACGGAGAGTGAAATGGGATAACAACACCTCGTGCATTGAATCCCTGCCAATACAATCCTTGGCAATACAGTATAACCCCGTAAAAAAACCAAGCTTGGTTAAACCAAAACGATGGGTTAATCCTAACTTTTTTTGGCAGCCTGGCAAAATACTTCAATTTATCATATAAAAAAGTTGGTTAAACCAAAGTCGGTTGATCCAAATTATTGGTTAATCCAAGCAAAATTGTCGGACCTCAGGTCACTTCCTGTATGGTTAAACCAAACTTTCATGTGGTTATAAGGTCATCTGAGAACCCACTGACTTTTTTATATGATAATTGGTAGTATTTTGAAGGGACCCTAGAAATTTGTTTGGATTAACCGATTGTTTGGTTTAACTGAGCTTGGTTTAATGGGGTTATACTGTATGTACGTAAAAAACTATAATCAAAGTGTCCACATACATTGTATATTACATGTGCAATACACTCTTACTCAAAGTCAAAGTCAAAGCCAAAGCTCGTTAAACCAATGATCGGTTAATCCAAACAAATTTCTAGGCTCCCTTCAAGTTTGGTTTAACACGGTTATACTGTAATACATTGTATGAACTGTAATTCATCTAATTATAAGACGCCTGGTACACAACATTGGTCTGGATACAGAGTTGTCCTTTCAAGACATGTGACTGGTTAGTTAGTTCTTGGAGTTTTACGGCCTGGCAACATCTAAGGCCATATCAGGATGGGTACTGCCTTGTGACAGCGCGCACTCAGGGCGACTTCATAGTGCTGTCCCACTATGAGGCCAGGATGCCAGTACCTTGTAGCCCACTCAGTCACATTATCCTGACACTGAGCCAACCAGTCCTTGCCATATCCTATTAATGCTGAGTGGCTGATTAGGAAGTGACAAGTACCAATTTTTAAGTCATTAGTTTCACTCGGCCAGGGTTCAGATCCCACATTCTACCAAAACGGGAAACGGACGCCTCACCCGTTCGGCCATCCCGTCTAGTGACATGCATCTGGCATTAAGACTCACCGGACGTGAGGGCCTAATCGGTAGAGTGTATGCCTCGCGTGCAGAAGGTCGGGAGTTTGGTTCCCGGTTGAGTCAAACCAATGACTTTAAAATTGATGCTTGTCGCTTCCTAGCCTGGCACTCAGCATTAATAGGAGAGCGCAAGGACTGTTTCGCTCAGTGTCAGGATGTTTGTTTGTTGTTGTTTTACGTCCTAGCAACTTCTAAGGTCATATCAGGACAGGTACCGACCTGTGACAGTGCGCACTCATGGCGATCTTTTTATTGCTGCACCACTGGGAAATCAGGCCACAAGCACCATGACCCGATATCCCACTCAGTCCCATTAACATTAAGACTCATTGCAATGCACAGAGACTTGCCCAGTCTGTTAAGGCCCAGTCAGACCTTACCGTACTGAGTACCGGACACCACCGGACTAGACCATTCTTTGTCCGGTGGTGTCCGGTGTCGAACTGTTGCAATGGCCACCGGATGAAACGGACGCTAAACGGACGCTAAACGGACGCTAAACGGACGCTAAACGGACGTCAAACGGACGTCAAACGGACGTCAAACGGACGTCAAACGGACGTCAAACGGACGTCAAACGGACGTCAAACGGACGTCAAACGGACGTCAAACGGACGTCAAACGGACGGACTGGACATCAAACGGACACCAACCGGACACCTACCGGACACCTACCGGACTGTTCATGGACACGCCAAAAACCGAAGCCCCGAATTCCCGCAGCACCGTCAACAGACTCTTCAGGATACAAAACGGACACCTAACGGATGATTAACGGACATGAACCGGACGAAACGGACGAAACAGACTTAAAACGGACACCAACCGTACACTTCAGTCCGGTGGTGTCCGGTTCAAGGTTAGATCATGTTCAAAACAGACTTAAAACAGACACCAACCGTACACTTCAGTCCGGTGGTGTCCGGTTCAAGGTTAGTGCATGTTCAAAACTTGTACCGAGACCGCCGGACACCACCGGACACCGGCGGACACCGCCGGACACCGCCGGACACCGCCGGATGGGTACCGGACATGTACCGGACCTTGCCGTATTTCACCGGACAATGTCCGTTTTCTATCCGGTTCCTCCATCCGGTGAGGTCTGACTGGGGCTTTAGACACTTCCTCTAATCCAATATCACTGCATGGGCTCTACATGTTTTAGCTCAAAATAAGTATGCCTTCAACTTGTAAATATCAAAATTGTAGACATTTTAAACCAAATTGAATTAATTTAATTTACTTAATTAATAAATGACACTGATGACCCGGTCTCACAATGGCCCAGTACTATAAAGTCACCATGGGTGCGCAGTGTAACACCGAGTCAAACCTATAACTTATCAAATTGACCCTTGTCGCTACTTTTTGTTCTTCTCTTTTTTATTGAGGATGTGTTTATACTGTCCAAAGCATATAAGCTCGAGTACTCGGGCTGGTTTTCAATGCTGGACAGCTGTAGTGGTGGAGTTATCTTATCACACAGTAGTCGCTGATAAGGTGTTTGATTGCCTCTATTACAGTAGCAGGTAAGTGATTGCTTAGTATCGTTAGTAGTCTATGTTATTTTTTTTAATTTTCTTGGTATATAATTATTTGATTTTTTCTACTCTTATTACTAGACTAGCCTACTCATATTTACATATCATAGGCTTGCATGTGGTTGTTAGGTGTGTTATCTGGTTAATTTTGGCATGGTTACCTTCCATTGGCCACCGCTACCTAGCCTGGCACTTGGCATTAATAGGATAGGACAAGGACTGGTTAGCACAGTGTCAGGATAATGTGACTGTGTGGGATATCAGGTTAGCTAGCAACAAGTATAAGTATTGTAAGTCATTGGCATGACTCGACCGGGAATCAAACTCCCAACCTTCCACACAGGAAGCCTGCGCTCTACCAATTCGCACCTGGTCTGTTTACTGAATGTACCAGTGCCTGAGTTGGACATGTAGGATCAAATGTAGGCAAATATTTTGCTTTGACAAGTTTTATGGATTCATCGAATTACACAATTCAATAATTTGCTCCGTCAGATGTGGACTAAGAACTAGTAAGAGGACTCCTGCTGTTTTCAAGACATACCTCGGTCTGCTGCATCAAAGGCTTTCTGATCAGCGGAATAAATGCATTTACAGAAAATGGAGCAGTTAGTTCTCTCAGCTACCTGCTGTTATCCGAGTGTCACTCAGACTGAGACTGAAATCACTTAAATATGACGGCCACACGTCGGGGTTGACACTGGCGTCATTCAGGTATAAACGCAATTGGAAGGCGCACCTACCGAGCGTTGGGCACACTATATGATGTCATGTTGCGCAGAAAATAACACTCAGGTGCAGAAATAATTGAAGTTATGTCATGTCAACCTTATTCGCTCAGAGTATGTAGTTTGTTTGTTTGTTGGAGTTTAGCATCCTAGTAACATATAAGGTAATATCAGGACTGGGTACCAACTTCTGACAGTGCGCACTTATGGCGACTTTATAGTGCTGCCGCACTGGGAAATCGGTCCGCCGGCACCATGACCCGATATCCCACTCGGTCACATTATCCTGACACTGAACACACAAACATTATCCAGTCACATTATCCTGACACTGAACATACACACGTTGATTCTGGACCGGACAGGATGGCCGAATGAGATGAGTGTCCGTCTCCAGTTTTGGTAGACCATGGGATTCGAACCCACATGCTTGAACCCTGGTCGAGTCAAACTAATTACTTTAAAATTTATACTTGTCGCTTCCTAGCCAGTCGCTCACCATTATTAGTATATGGCAAGGACTGGTTGGTTCTGTGTCAGGATAATGTGACTGAGTGGGATATCAAGTTATAACTTATATCGCTGGAGCCTGGTCTCCCACTGGGGCAGCACTATAAATTCACTAGGAGTGCACACTGTGACAAGTCGCTACCCATCCTGATATGACCCTAGATATTGCCAGGATGTAAAACTCCAACAACCAACCACACGTTGGTTATGCCCTCCTAACCTAAAGCATCAGTCACAATATAGCTTGCGACTGCTTGCGACCATTTTGAAACCCCTTTGGACCAAAGAACCAACAGTCGCCGGTGACCTTCTTGCGAACAAAGCAATGGTCACTAAAGACATTGCATCCATAAGGGTCGCAAAGAGGTCCTTAGTGCTGCAGCTGCAACCTTACTGTGATCAAAATGGTCGCAATATCGGTGATCACTGAGGACCATTTTGGAACCACTTTGCAACCACTTTGCTACCACTTGCGACCAATTTGTGACCACTTGCGATCTCTTTGCAACCAAACTTTTTTTGTGTGGTCGCAAAGTGGTCGCAAGCAGTAGTAGTGTGTCTGGGGTATACGCATCTGCTTCTGATAATATTGCTGACTCATTTTCATTTAATGACACCCGCTCCGTCAGGCTTGTGTCAATGATCTGCGTGTACATAAATAAAGTCCTAAATAAATAAACGCATCAATAAATACACCCAGACCAGACGGGGTGGCCGAATGAGTTGAGCGTCTGTCTCCTGTTTTGGGAGATCGGGGGATCCGAACCCATCGGTAGAGTAAAACCAATGACTTAAAGATTGATACTTGTTGCTTCCTAGCCAGGCGCTTGGCATTATTAGGATAGGGCAAGCACTTTTTGGCCCAGTGTCCGGAAAATGTGACTGAGTGGGATATCAGGTCATGGTGCTGGTGGCCTGCTACCCCAGTGGGGCAGCCCTATAAAGTTGCCATGAGTGTGCACTGTCACAAGTCAGTACCAATCCTAATATGACCTCAGATGTTGCTAGGACATAAAACAACAACAAACAAACACAACTTTTAGACTAGAATGGGAGAGACTACTACAGAATGGTGGTTAGTGAAGCGGAATGTGGATGGACTAGCAGTACATGCTGTGTTTGATAGTTTCGTACCGAACAAAACAGTTCAGGGGGAGTATATTTACCTATACACATATAATTAATTATATAGCACATATACGTACACGCAGTACATATTTAACATACAACTGCGCATGTTCCAGCTGCGAGTGGTAACGCCCCCACAATGGGTTAACTTGTACTAGTGTAGTAACTGGCCGGTGGTGGTGCCACTGTAGGGATACATTGCAGGTGAATGGGTGCTATCTATGGTGCAGAAGTGAGAATGCACAATTGTGGTTGAATCAGATCATACCTATATACATTAGTCATTTATATTCGCCTAATAAATTATACAACACATATATATATATATATATATATATATATATATATACATGTGTGTGTGTTGTATAATATATGTGTCGTGTAATATTTTGGAGCGAGTGGTACAGGTGTGAGGCAGATGCAGGTGAGGAAGCCATGACAGGTGGCACCACCAGGCGAGGCAGAAGCGATGTCCAGTAGATGACTGGAGGAGTGTCAGTAAGGAGGTGTAGTGTCAGGTTGATGTGAACAGTTCATAGATAATCAGCTTCCGGATGATCATACTTGTATAATTGCTTATGCAGCACACACACACATATATATATAGATATATATATATATATGTATATATATATATATCTTGGCAACATTTCATGTCACATCAGATGTGTTCTGACTGGTGACAATGCGCACTCATGGCGACTGTATAATACTACCCCACTGGGAGACCAGGCCACCGGCACCATGGACCGATTTACCACTCAGTCACATTATCCTGACACCGAGCTAACCAGTCCTTGCCCTATCCTAGTAACATCGAGCGCCAGGCCATATAGTGTGACAAGTATAAATGTTGTATGCCATTGGTTTGACTCAACCAGGGTTTGAACCCGCAATGAATCGATCCCCCGACCTTCCGCACGGGAAGCCTGCGCCCTACCGATTCGGCCACCGTGTCCGGTAGGCGGTAGTCCCCAATGGCAAAGATCTGACCATTGTTGCTGGGATTTTGTGAGGGAGTGGCGCCGGTGTTGGTGTTGGTGCTGCCGCCAAGCGGCCGTGACAGGTACCAGGCGGTGTGAGTGTACCGGTGTGTCTGACATCTCCATGAGCAGGTAGATGAAAGAGGACGCTTATCTCCCACCAGGGGGAGTGCAAGGGCGGGAGGGTCACGTGGGAAGGGGTAATGCACCCAACGACATGCAACACAATCACTGCGAGTTTTACATGTTGTTGTCCAACTTGAAGGCAGGCCACCAGACAACAGAGGATCAAGTGTGTGTGAGAGTGTGTGTGTCTGTGTGTGTGTGCGTGTGCATGTGTGTGAGTGTGTGTGAGTGTGTGTGAGTGTGTGAGATGGGTCGGTTGTTGGAATTTTACATCCAGGAAACATCTAAGGTCATATCCAGACAGGCACTGACTTGTGACAGTGTGCACTCATGGCGACTTATTAGTGCTGCCCCCAATAGGAGACCAGGTCACCAGCACCATGACCTGATATCCCGCTCAGTTACATTATCCTCACACTGAGCCAACCAGTCCTTGCCTTATATTATTAATGCTGGGTGCCTGGCTAGGATTCGACAGGTATCAATTTTGATGTCATTGGTTTGGCTCAACCAGGCTTTGAACCCGCAATGAATGTTAGACGGACGCTCAACTCATTTGGCCATCCCGTCTAGTCGTGTCTGATGGGAGATGGTGTGTGGGTGTATGTGTGTGTTGAGGGGGGGGGGGGCGGTGGGAGCTGGGAGCTGGTGTGGGTGACGGGAACCAGGATGGCCCCAGGGCCTCCTGTAACAAGGATACATACCTCAGGCCGGAAGGTGCGCCCCGGCGCCGACGGGTATGCGCAGCAGACGCCTGCGGACAGGGCCACTTATGGCAATGATGAGAGAATTATCATTGACCCAAGCGGCCTTGTTCTTGATAACGCTATGCACCGAAAACTCGCTATTATATATGGGGTCAGTGTATATGTACAGTGGCGCTTTGCATTGCGGACATCTCGGTATAGCGGCCAATCGCTAATAGATTTACTGAAGTAGCGTTTAAAACAACAGCAATATCTGCAGTGGTCTACTAAGAGAAGGCCCACAATAACAACAAAAATACCCTTTTGGGTTCACAAGTACTCCATAAAGCAACAGTAATGACCGCATTGGTCCACTAATAGAGGACCCACAACAACAACAAAAATACCCCTTTGGGTTCACACAAGCAGTGTGTAAAACAACAGAAATCTCCACATTGGCCCACAATAACAAAGATGGCGGTCGGGACTGCGTTCGCTGTGCCTATCCTGGCAACACTCATGGCAACTTTATACTACTGCCCCACTGGGAAATCAGGCTGCCACTACCATGACCCCATATCCCACTCAGTCACATGAATCCCGACACCGAGCTAACCAGTCCTTGCCCTATCCTATTAAAATATTAATACGAGCCCCTTTACTCAGAAGTGACAAGTATACATTTTTATCAATCATTAATTTGACTCGACCGGGAACCGAACTCCCAACCGTCCGCACTCGAGGCCTGCGCTCTAACACCGATTCGGCCACCACGCGCCTCTGGAGGCGTGAGGGGGGGGGGGGGGTTGTAAGGGGAGGTGGGAAGGGGGGGGGGGTAGCTGCGCGCGCATCCCCCCGGGGCAGGAGCCCCTCCTTCCCGGCTGGCCGTACACATGTCGAGCCCTAATGGCGGTAATGTGTCTGTGCAGGACACATTAGGAAAAACGGCGCCCGCCGCCGTAGCCTGAGGCGGAGCAGTTTGCCCCGGCCTTATTGACTTTGTCTTTGCCCAAGGATAATGCAGCTACCATATATCTCACTGGTCGCTTGTCATGTGGCCTAGCTTTGGGATGTTCAGGGCCCATATGTATGAGCGTAACCCTGGGTCGTGCGGATTTCCCGGGTTAGCGGCCAAAAGTGCGTATGTATGTGTCGGTGTTAAACTAACTCGGGGAGTTTAAAGTCGCCTGCACTAACCCCATGCGAAAGGAGGGTTAAAGGTGGGGTTAGGCACCGACTTGGCCCAAATCTATTCAATGCGACCATATTTAACAGAATTAGATACGCAATAAGTGAAATTTGATCAATTTAACCCTAAATTCGAACCCTCCTTAAGGCTACTGCCGCATTGGCGGCGATATTAAAAGTTATATTTTCGAATCGACGAACGTACAGTCAACAAACCGCCGCCGCCGCCAGTATGGAAAGGGAGGTCGATGCGGTGTCGGCGGCGATTTGTTTACTTTACGTTCGTCGATTCGAAAATATAACTATTAATATCGCCGCCAATGCGGCGGTAGCCTTAAGGAGGGTTCGAATTTAGGGTTAAATTGATAAAATTTCACTTATTGCGTATGTAATTCTGTTAAATATGATAGCATTTAATATATTTGAGCCTAATATATGGCTACAAACGCAGAGGGATTTCCCAAATCTATAAATAACTGAAACGTTAGCTAACTCGGGCGCGTTTTGGTCACATACATCCCCCGTGACACATTTGGAACTCTGCGGTTAGCTAACCCGGCACCCTCCTTTAACCCTGGTCCGGTTAAAAATTGGCTCATACATATGGGCCCAGGTGGTACGCACATGGAATAAATAAGACGCTATTGGTAAAAAAAATATTTTTTTAAACACGATGGAATAAAATACTATAACAGGTTATATATATATATATATATAAATATATATATATATACAAAAAATCCTCCGGTGCGACTGACACTGGTCTACATCCGGTGGAGGAGAGGAGGGTAGGTGGAGCCACCTGTACAGTGTTGGTCTTACGGAGTATAACAAATAAGTAATAATTGACCCTCACAAGTTACATATCTTTATACTTGCATAATTCGTTATACATCACATATATATATATATATATATATATATATATATATATATATATATATATATATATATGACGCACCCACTGGGAGACAAGTTCAATGGCACCATGATCCTAGGGGCCTAGCTTCCATATATATTATATACGCAGGTATGCAGCTGCATGCCACCTGAGATTACAAATATAAAAAAATATATATATATGAAGAGTTCAGGTGCAAAATCCCATAAACGCCAATCTAAAAATTTAATTAAAATTAAAGATTTTTACCTGGAGGTAATTTTACTTCTCACTAATTCCACTTTTCTTGTGAAGAAATGGTTATGGAGCTATGAACACAAAAATAATGAATATAAAAAAATGTAACCTTTTCAGGGCTTGACTGCAATGCTTATCTCAATTTTTGGATTGGTGCTTACAGGGTTTTGTCCCTGAACTCTTCATATATATATTTTTTTATATTTGTAATCCCAGGTGGCATGCATACCTGTATATATATATATATATATATATATATATATATATATATATATATATATGGAAGCTATGGCCCTAGGATCATGGTGCCATTGAACTGGTCTCCGAGTGGGGCAGCACTATAAAGTCGCCATGAGGGTGTAGTCACAAGCTCGTACCAGTCCTCCTGATATGACCTTAGATGTTGCTAGGATGCAAAACTAGCGGTTAATACGGCTCTTTATTCACCTGCCACATATATATCCGTGTTCTCTTGTCAGAGGCCCAGCTTAGGGATTTTCAGGTGGAATACACACATGGAACAAGAACCGACAGGAACTTGTTTTTTAAACACGATGGAATAAAATGCTATAAAACCTAATACAGTACAACCCCATTACACCAAGCTCGGTTAAGCCAAACAATCGGTTATTCCAAACTTTTTTCGGCGGCCCGGCAAAATACTACCATTTATCATATAAAAAAGTTGGTTAAACCAAAATCGGTTAATCCAAACAAAATTGTCGGACCCCAGGCCACTCCAGTATGGTTACACCAAACTTTCATGTGGTTATAAGGTCATCTGATACTTATTTATATGATAAATAGTAGTATGTTGCTGGGCCGCTGAAAAAAGTTTGGATTAACCCATCGTTCAGTTTAACTGAGCTTGGTTTAACGGGGTTATACTGTATATACATAAAAAAAACAATAATCAAAGTGTCCACATAGATTCTATATCACCTGTGCAATACACGCTTACTCAAAGTCAAAGCCAAAGCCAAAGCTCAGTTAAACCAATGATCGGTTAATTCAAACAAATTGCTAGTGTCCCTTCAAGTTTGATTTAACAGGGTTATACTGTATATATGCAGTAAAACCTTTCCTAATCAACCACCTCCACAGATCGACCACTCCCCTATATCGATCGCTTTATTTGGATCTCAAATGGTAACGAAATGAAAAACTCCCTAAATGGACCACCTCCCTAAATGGACCATTTAAAGTCGGTCCCATGGTCGGTCGTTTTAGAGAGGTTTTACTGTATATGAAGAGTTCAGTCGCAAAGTCCTGTCAACGCCAATCCAAAAATTATATTAAAATAAAACGTTTTTACCTGAGCGTTATTTAAATTCTCACTAATTCCACTTTTCTTGTGATGAAATGGTTATAGAGCAATGAATAAAAAAAGAATGTAAAAAAACGAACATTTTCAAGGTTTCACTGCAATGTTTATCTCAATTTTTGGATCGGTGTCTACAAGGTTTTGCGTCAGGAACTCCTCATATATTTGTTATATATTTGTAATCTCAGGTGGTACTCAGCTGCGTAACGGTGTATGTGGAAGCTAGGGCCCTAGGATAATGGTGCCATTGCACTTGTCTCCCAGTGGGGCAGCACTATAAATTCGCCATGGGTGTGCAGTCACAAGTTGGTACCTATCCGATATGACCTTAGAAGTTAGATGTTCCTAGGACGCAAAACGCCAACGAACAAAACAAACAGTTGCATGTTATCAGTATGTCTACCTGTGGAAGACGTTTGTTTGGGGATTTATGTCCTTGCAACATCCAAGGTAATATCAGGATGGATACCGACTTGCGAGTGCGCACTCATGGTGACTTTATAGTGCTGTCCCAATGGGAGACCAGGCCGCCGACTTGTGTCGAGTTGAAGACTTACAAAATCAATACATATCACTGCCTAACCCGGCACTAGGCAAATGGCAAGAGAAACAGTGATCAGGAGTTCGTTTCTCGCTCGAGTCAAACCAATGACTTATACAAATGTATACTTGTCGCTTCCTAGCCTCGCACTCGGTTTTAATAACATAGGGCAAGGACTGGTTAGCTCAGTGTCAAGATAATGTGACTGAGTGGGATATCAGGTCAGCAGCACTATGAAGGCACCATGACTGTGCACTGTCCCAAGTCGGTACCCATCCTGATATGATGTTGCCAGGACATAAAACTCCAACAACCAACCAACCCAAGCTCCAGTTGGTCCCATTTTGCGATGTCATCATCAGCAATCCCGTAACCGAGAAGGATTTGTAGGTGCTCCACATATGACTTCCCAACCAGTTTTCTCCAGTTTTCAATTTGACGGTGCACAAGTGGCACACTTGACACCTCCGTCCCGAAAAAAAGTTTGTTTTACTTAACGACATCTCTAGAGCGCCATGATTTTTATCATCGCCTATTGGATGTCAAACATAAGCTCAGTCTGACATTTTTCTTTGGAGGAAACCCACTACCGCCACATAGGCTACTATTTCCGATAAGCAGCAAGGGGTCTTTTATATGCATTTTCCCACAGAAAGGAAACACATACCACAGCCTTTGATGATCCAGTTGTGGACCACTGGTTGGAACAGAAAATAGCCCAAGCTGCAAATGTGTCCACTGAGCAGGATCGATAGGATGACCGACACTTTGACCCTCCGTCCTGGTGCGCAGTGGAAGGGGCAGTCCTTGTTGACCCAGGCTGTGACTGATCCTGTATGATATCGTTGCTTGTTGTCATCGCATGGTGAGTCTTGGACGAAGTAGAACCTGACAGAGCCCATCGCTCTCCAGGTCGAACACACTTGGTCGTTGAGTGGTGGGAACCCTTCCGCAGGTCTGGCCCTTGTGTTCGTACCATGAAGATATCCGCCCAGTGATGCTGTGTTGACACCACCGGCTATTTCACCCATAACTGGGATGGGAGACTCCTGATGGTCGCGAGAGGGAGTAGAGGGTAGAGGAGCGGGGGAGGTGAGGGGAGGGGAGGGGGAGGAAGGAGAGAGGGAGAGGGAAGGTGAGGAGAGGAGATGGAGGGGGAGGGAAAGAGAAGGGGAGGGGGATGAGAGGGAAGGAGAGGGAAGGAGAGAGAAGTAGGGGGAAGGAGAGGGAATGAGAGGGAAGGAGAAGGAAGGAGAGGGAAGGGGAGGGAATGAGAGGGAAGGGGAGGGAAAGAGAGGGAAGGGTAGTGAAGTAGGGGGAAGGGGAGGGAAGTAGGTACAGCCTCCTGCGGGAGCGAATGCGACGATAAGCGTGATGGGTCAAGGGAAGTAGGGGGAAGGAGAGGGAAGGAGAGGGAATGAGAGGGAAGGGGAGGGAAGGGGAGGGAAAGAGCGGGAAGGGTAGGGAAAGAGCGGGAAGGGGAGGGAAGTAGGTACAGCCTCCTGCGGGAGCGAATGCGACGATAAGCGTGATGTCACAAAGTAGGGGGAGGAGGAGGGAAGGGAGGGGATGCGAGGGCAGGGGAAGGAGAGGGAAGGAGAGGGAAGGAGAGGGAAGGAGAGGGAAGGAGAGGGAAGGAGAGGGAAGGAGAGGGATGCAAAGAGAAGGAGAGAGAAGGAGAGGGAAGGAAAGGGGAGGACGAGAGGGCAGGAAAGGGACGTAGGAGATGAGATGAGGAGATCTAGAGGAGAATGGGTGTGTGGGGAGGGGGAAGATGAGAAGGGAGAAGAGGCTAGAGGAGTTGAGAGGAAGGAGATGAGGGGAGGAGGGAGAAGAGGCGAGTTGGGAGAGGAAGGGAGGAGTGGTGGAACGAAGGAGAGGAGGGGAGTAGGGAGAAGAGGAGAGGAAGGGAGGAGTGGTGGAAGGAAGGAGGGAGAGGAGGAGGGAGAAGGGGGGAGGTAGGAGAGGAAGGAGGAGTGGTGGAAGGAAGAAGGGGAGGGGAGGCGGGAAGCACTTGCTCCGACTACCTTTACAAAGTGGCCAGGTATAATGAGGAGGGCAGCCGAGGCTGCGTGAGTTCATGGCCCGTCATAATGACACGTTGTCGGCTCTGGGGGTTGGGATGGCGTGGGGTGAGGGGGGGGGGGGGCCAATGTAAACCGACACTGATCTCCATAACTCAGTAGGATGATGTGTGATGTGGCGATTAGGGGCGGTGATGGGAGGGGAATGGGAGGGGATGGGAGGGGAGCGACGGCGAGGGGAATGGGTGGGGAGGAGGGTAGCAGGGGAGGGGGAGGGGAGAAGAAGGGAGAGGTGGGGAGGGAGGGGGTTGCAGGGGAGGGGGGGGAATGGAGGGGATGGGAGGGGAGGGGAGGGGATGAGAGAGGAGGGGAGGGGCAGGGAGGGGAGGGGCGGAGATGGGAGGGGAGAGGATGGGAGGGGCTAGGCGGGGATGGGAGGGGGCGGAGGCGTGCGGGGGGGGGGGCAGGGCGAGGAGGGAGGGGGACAGGAGGGGGTCAGCGATAGAGGGCGGAGCAGGGCGAGGGGCGGGGAGGGGGCGGGGGCGGGGCGGGGCGGGGTTGTGGTGTACCGTGGCTTGGTGAAGACTCAATAGTTGTGGGCTAGCGCGACAGACGCGGAATGGGCAGAACACGCAAGCTGATATATATATATATATATATATATATACATATGTATATGTATATATACATATCTATGTATAATCGGGCAGCTACAGTACAAAAGGAAGACAAGACAAATATAAGTTGGATGAGTATGTAATAATAGCCCTAACCTATAGAACAAACAAAAATCCTCTGATGTGAGTGATGTTTCCCGCGCCCATGGGGTAGCGGGGGTGGCGATGGTGGCGCCACCGGTCCCAAATGGTGTGGATGAGACAGAACAAGAATAATCGGTACAATAATAAAGTATGTATTACAATAATACATCAACAATGTTGATGTATGGAATTCCCAACATCTCCCGACCAGCCACTGCAGGGAGAAATAGTTTTGCGCCTGTCTGGACATGTTCTTTTGACGGTGTGAAACCTCTATTTGCTCCCGAGAGAGTGCCGCTGGTAACTTGCAAAAGCCAGCAGCACTTCAACACTTTTGCAGGCAGCTTTCATGAAATGTGGTCAAAGGCAGGATCTACCATGCAATCATGCTATCCACCCTACTATACGGAGCCGAGGCCTGGACACTGTACAGATGACAGATGAAAAAGCTGCATGCATTCATGATGCAACATCTGAGTTCAATCATGAGGCTAACCTGGAAGGACAAAGTGACAAATAAGGAAATACTCGAACGGACGGGGCTGCCCTCTATGGAAGATCTTCTGATCAAAAAGAATCTCCGGTGGACTGGACACCTCATGAGGATGTCATCAGACAGGCTACCAAAGCAGATCCTGTATTCTCAACTGTCTTCTGGTTACAGAAAGAGAGGGTGCCCTCGTCTCCGGTTCAAGGATACCATCAAGAGAAACCTGAAGCTGAGAGAATTTAAGACCGACTCATGGACATCACTCTTACAGCAGAGAGCTAAATGGAGAGCGGCAGTCAAGTAATAAAAGCAGTCTTTGTCGCATCGCGACCGACAGCATGATGATGATGATGATAACAATAATAATTCCCTTCTGCACCCTTATACTCGCATAATGTGTTATGCATTAAATATATGTATATATACACATATATATGTAAATACACACATATATATAAATGTAGGTTCTGACTACAAATGACAAGAGAGGAAAATGAGAGTAATGGGTTGGCAACGTTTGTATATCAATATATCGACCAATGGCTCGGGCATACCCATACCGTAGAAGGCGAATTGCGGAGAGTGGGACGAGTCAACCGTCCAGCAGCTGCTTATATAGGCTGGCGCAGGACCACAGCACATGATGCAGCACAACTCCACAGCACATGGACCACAATAATAATATAGATATGAGAAATTCAAAACGCAATGACATATTAATAACAATAATAATAACAAAGTGTATTTTCCGCTGCCTATAGACATATAACGTTTTATATGCCCTATAGGTTCTGACTGCAAATGACAAGAGAGAAACAAGAGAGTAATGGGTTGGCAACTTTTATATATCAATATATCGACCAATGGCTCAGGCTTACACAAAGAAACTACAGAGTGTCCCCCAAACCATCAGTATCTTCTTGATTATCAGCTAACAGAGAAGCCACCCTTATGCCATTAATTATTCGAATCGCAATAGGCGTTTTTAAATAAGCAAAAATTGAGTCACTTAACCAATCCCCTCAGACCCGCAACTCCTCCAGCGAGGCCCCACACAAGGCTAAGTAAGTACAGCCTCCCGGCCGCAGCGAATGCGACGATAAGCCTGATGGGTCTAGCACTGCCTTTTCGGTGAACAACTTCAGCATACCTCGATAAATATCATAAGTTAATGCTGTTGAGCCTAAGTTTCCATCTGGTATTCTAAAGTAAAGCTGCATACTCGGATGAAGCATCACATTTTCAAAACCAAAACAATTACAGTATAACCCCGTTAAACCAAACTTGAAGGGACCCTAGAAATTTGTTTGGATTAACCGATCATTGGTTTAACCGAACTTTGGCTTTGACTTTGACTATCAGTAAGCGTGTATTGCACATGTAATATACAATGTATGTGGACACTGATTATTTATGTCTGTACAGTATAACCCTGTTAAATCAAGCTCAGTTAAACAAAACGATCGGTTAATCCTAACTTTTTTGGGCGCCCGGCAAAATACTACCATTTATCATATAAAAAAGTCTCAGATGACCTTATAACCACAGGAAAGTTTGGTTTAACCATACCAGAGTGGCCTTGGGTCCGACAATTTTGTTTGAATTAACCGATAATTTGGATTTTGACTTTGGTTTAACCAACTTTTTTATATGATAAATGGTAGTATTTTGCCGGGCCACCAACAAAAGTTTGGAATAACCGATCATTTGGTTTAACCGAGCTTGGTTTAACAGGGTTGTACCTTATCTAGATTAGATCCAAAATATCTAATTTAGATACTGAGGCACTTACTAAGCATTTGTCACCACCACATAGAAGGGAATACTGAGTCAATTTAACACAACCTGTTACTGCGGAAGCATATCTTGTCAGAGTTTTGGTGTGCTTGCCAAAATAAATTTGGCATGTTTTCACTTCAAGTATCTCAAAAGTTTGCCATTTAAAATAAAAGCGACTTCAAACTAGAGTAAGGTAGATTATAAAAATCAATTGCATATATTTCTCCCAGAAAAAATGACAGAAACTCAAAAGCAAAACTATGCAGCTTTATTAAAGCTACAGAGTCGGTTGAAGGCGGCAAATTTTCTAAACAAAAACAGTCTCCTAGGATTGATTCTATATATCTAACTTAGATACTGGTGCACTTATTAAACAAGTCTTGCTGCCCAGAAGGGTATCCTAATTTAATTAAATAAAACTTGTCATTGTTGAAGCCTATGGGCCCTAGCTTTTCTACGTGCATGCCAACATTCTTTTGCATGCCTTTATTTCAAATATCTCCAAGGTTAAGGCCCAGTCAGACCTTATCGGACTGAGTACCGGACACCACCGGACAAAGAATTTTCTAGTCCGTTGGTGTCCAGTATCAAAATGGACCGAAATGTGTCAAAATATTGCACTTTCAACGTACAAGGAACAGTCAACCGACGGGTGAAAACCGAATGTCAAACGGATGGACCGGACACCAACCGGACACCAACCGGACACCAACCGGACACCAACCGGACACCAACCGGACACCAACCGGACACCTACTGGACTGATCACGGACATGCCGAAAACTGATTAAAAAAACGGCGGACCAAATTCCCGCAGCACCGTCAACGGACTCTTCAGGATACAAACCGGACACCTAATGGATGGGTAACGGACATGAACCGGACAAAACAGACTAAACGGACTTAAACCGGACACCAACTGTACACATCAGTCCGGCGGTGTCTGGTACAAGTTTTGTGCATGTTCAAAACTTGTACCAGACACCACCGGACAGATAACGGACAGGCCGGATGCCAACTGTATATAAACTGTACATTGCCGTATTTCACTGGACAGTGTCCGGTTTCTGTCCGTTTCTCCAATCCGGTAAAGTCTGACTGGGGCTTTAGGCATTTATAATGAAACTAATTTCAAGCTGAAGTAAGTTTGATAATATGTGATGTATAATGAATTATATGAGTATAAAGATACGTAAGGGAATTATTATCATTATTGTTATACTCCATAAGACCCAACACTGTACCAGTGGCGCCACCTGCGGCCTCCTCGCCTCCACCACATGTAGATCAGTGTCAGTTACACTGGAGGATTTTCCCTTGCCAGAGGTTGAAATTAGTCAACCCACTCACTACCTGTTTGTTTCTTGCTCATTTGTACTGGAGCTATGTTTATATATACATACATATAATCCTTTGACGCGAGTGATGTTTTTAGGGTATCCAGGTACCGGGGAGCGCCGGAGGTGGTGCCATCAGTCATGAACATGAAGGAGGCAGTACAGTGTATCGTGTAATAATAATAATACCCACGATAATAATAATAATAAGGACTTTATTCCCTTCTGCGCTTTTATACTCGCATAATGCATTATACATCACATATATATAATATATACCCACTAAAAGTAAAACAGCAGTCAATCACTACTCCATGCCAAATATGTTACTCGCCCTTCAGCATCATATCATACTCAGTGAATGTGACGCCAACTAGTAATTATTGTTGCAGAAATGCACCTTGGCTAAATATTGACGTATAAGCACACAAAGTCATGACTATCGTGTCCACTTTTGACAACCATGACAGCAAATTCCACTTTTCTTCTGCTGAAACATCCTAGTGTGGCCAAGACATGCATTCCTAAATAATCACTGGGTGGTGAATATATCATTATATGTGTATGCTCATAGGTATATTGAGTGTGCGATAGGGAGGAGGAGCGCCGGTGGCGGCGCCACCAGTCATGAGCATAGTAAGTAGGTGGCAATATACAGAATGACAATAATAACAATCATAATAATTACAATAATTCCCTTCTGCACATTTATACTCACATAATGCATTGTACATCACATATACAGTCAAACCTCCCTAACCGACCACCTCCACAGATCGACCACTCCCCTATATCGATCATTTTATTTGGGTCCCAACAATACCATTGTAACCATATTCTAACTCCCTAAACCGACCACCTCCCTAAATGTACCACTTAAAGTCGGTCCCAAGGTCGATCGATTTAGAGAGGTTTAACTGTATTCCTCAGTAACCACTTAGTGGTATAATATATATATACATATATACATACAGTAAAACCTCTCTAAATCGACCGACCATGGGACCGACTCTAAATGATCCATTTAGGGAGGTAGTCGTTCTAAGGAGTTTTTCATTTCGTTACAACAGTATTATATGGGCGATCATTTGGGACCCAAATAAAGCGATCAATATAGGGGAGTGGTCGATCTGTGGAGGTGGTCGGCTAGAGAGGTTTTTCTGTATATATATCAAAGTGTGTGTTTTCTTATTTTTTAATTGAATCATATTTCACCAATTGATGGGATGGGAAGGCCGGCATCTACCCAGCGGGTGATTGATCCTGCTGTCGGCCGCCAGCTGAAATCTGTGCGCACTAACACCGTGTGCTGCAATTGGAGGCAGGCTTTGTTTATTTGTTGTTGTTTTATGTCCTAGCAACATCTAAGGTCATATCAGGACAGGTACCGACTTGAGACAGTGCACACTCATGGCGACTTTATAGAGCTGCCCCACTGGAAGACTAGGCCACCACCATGACCTAATATCCCACTCAGTCACATTATCCTGACACTGAGCCAACCAGTCCTTGCCCTAGGCTAATAGTGACGAGCGCCTGGCTAGGAAGCCTAGCTAGGGTTCGAACAGCTACGTGTATCTTTCTGTGCAGCTCTTCTGTGATTGATATTATTTAATGACCTTTTCCCGCCGTTCAGAGCAAAGGGCACACCCCGGGTGGACTGACATCAAACTAAATACGAAACTGCGAGGTGGTTGAGTCTCGTTTTGACCATATAGTTTTTTTGTTTAGTATTGTGTTACGTCCTAGCAACATCTAAGGTCATATCAGGACAGGTACCGACTTGTGACAGTGCACACTCATGGCGACTTTATAGAGATGCCCCACTGGAAGACCAGGCCACCACCATGACCTAATATCCCACTCAGTCACATTATCCTGACACTGAGCCAACCAGTCCTTGCCCTAGGCTAATAATGACGAGTGCCTGGCTAGGAAGCCGAGCTAGGGTTCGAACAGCCAAACGTATCTTTCTGTGCAGCTCTTCTGTGATTGATATTATTTAATTACCTTTTCCCGTTGTTCAGAGCAAAGGGCGCACCCCTGGTGGACTGACATCAAACTAAATACGAAACTGCGAAGTGGTTGAGTCTGGTTTTTACCATATATGTTGACAGGACATAGAACTCCTCCAATCAACAAACTACCTCGCGCACATATATACACTCACTTGTTCTCCAACATTGGTACCTGCCAACTACTAGTACAGGCCCCCCCCCCCCCCCCGCCCACACACACACCACTTCCACAGTGAATCTCTTGGCTGTGAATGTCAAACCCAATCTCCATTCTGCTGCCTTATTCCTCACTCCACTCTCACCTCACCAACACTCCGCTCCAACCCCAACCCCACCCATTCCAACCTTACCCCCCCCCCCCCTCCATCCCCACTCCCACCCTTCCTCCCCTCCATCCCCACTCCCAGCCTTCCTTACCCCACCCCTCCATCCCCGCTCCCACCTTCCCTCCCCACTCCCTCCCCTCCCTCACTCCCACCCTTCCTCACCCCGCCCCTCCATCCCCACTCCCCCCTCCCCCCACACTCCAGCCCCTTTCCCCCAACGCCAATCCCTCTCTGCCACCACTTCAACCACCCCCCCTGCTTTACCACCCACACCCCACTCCAGTCCATCCCAACTCCAGCCCTTTCAAAATCGACCACCCTTTCCCACTCCACTGCACCCCACCTTCAGCCATACTCCTTCCTAACCTCACCCTTGCCACTTCAATCTTCCCAACACCCACACCCACTCACACCCAACCACACCCAACCACACCCAGCCACAAGTACCTGTAATAACTGGCAGCAGGCCTGATTACTCACAAATCAAAGGCTGCGTGAAAATAAGATTCATCATGCTTACGCGTCCCTTCTCCACCTCAAACACCGCGCCTAATTTAAAATTACAGCGGTGCCGGGCTCCCCTGCAAGCGGTTGTGTTGCCTTGTGGCCGGTCGGGTGGGTGCGCGACTGCGGCCGGGGCACCCCTCGTGAAACATTCACCGGCGTTTTGTGCCAAAATATCACAAAACTGGACATGTCGGATACCAGCTGTGTTTGACTTTGAGTGTATTTCAGGCTAGTGGCTGGTGGCGCCCCCTAGAGGGGGCGAGGCCGAATTGGCTAGTGGCGATTCAGGGAAATACCCAGGCAGCATTGCCTTATTGATGATGATATTGGGACATTAAAATAAACAAGATATAAAAAAATATATATGATGTATAAGAATTATACGAGTATTATAACGCAGAATCCTATACTATCCTAACACCCACCCACCAGTAATCGGGTGGTTGAGCCTTGGACTAATCATCTACTGCTCAGTCTTCAACTCCGCCTGCTCACTGTTCTACTCACTTAACGCCGAGAACTATTATATATATGTATATATATATATATATTATATATCTTTTGTGTTGTCTTCTCCATTTATAGTAAGCTATGCATTGGGACATTAAAATACATAACATGTATATATATGTACATATGTACATATGAAGAGTTCAGGCGCAAAACCATGTAAACGCCAATCCAAAAATGTAGTTTAAATAAAAGATTTTTACCTGAAAATAATAGTAATTCTCACTAATTCCACTTTTCATATGATCACATGCTTATGGCGCAGTGAACAAAAAAGAAGGAATATAACAAATTTAACTTTTTGAAGGTTTGATTCCAATGTTTATCTCCATCTCTGGATTGGCGTTTACATGGTTTTGAGCCTGAACTCTTCATATATACATATATACATATATAATATATACATATATACATATATACATATATATTCATATATTATATGTTGACCTCTCCATTTATAGTGAGCTATACATTGAGACATTAAAATACATAACAAATATACATACTTATATACACGTATATGGTATTTTAACCTCTCCATTTATAATAACCTGTATATTCCATTTCATGTATTAGGGCGGGTTTTATTGTTTTTACTGCTTTGGTTCGTCTGCGCATGCGTGTTGTTAGTGACACGATACTCCCTCTCAGTCTCAGTCTCACCTGTGCCTGGGTGGTCCGCCATCACGCGCCATTTATGATAGTAATTCGCCATGGTACATAACAGCATCCTCTAAAGGTGCGAAACTTTCCGTCCACCTGCGCGCGCACAATAATGTCTCAATGAGGTCCCCCCCCCTTCCAGTTCCACCCCAGCCCTCACACCCCGCCCCCGCCCCCGCCCCTACCGCCCACCCCCCGCCCCTCGATCACACCGGTGCCTGCGCCTGCGCACTGGCACCCACCTCTGCGCATGTCCGCGGGGCACAGTGGCGCCCCCTGGTCACTCATATGGAGAAATTCATACGAAATCGGGACTTGCCCTTGCGCATGCGCATGCGCAGAGACGGGTTTGTCAGATTTTCACCGATAGTTCAGCGTGCCGTGGGTTCGATTCCCACCTGATTTAAACTTTATAGTTTCATATTCTGATGAAAGTATATTTGAAGAGTTCGGGCGCAAAACCACGTAAACGCCAATCCAGAAATGGAGATAAACATTGGAGTCAAACCTTCAAAAGTTAAATTTTGTATATTCCTTCTTTTGTGTTCACTGCGCCATTAGCATGTGATCATATGAAAAGTGGAATTAGTAAGAATGACAATTATTTTCAGGTAAAAATCTTTTATTTAAACTACATTTTTGGATTGGTGTTTACATGGTTTTGCAACTGAACATTTCATTTGCAAAAACCAAAATGCTTGTCTAGATGTGTCCTCACATACCAACCTTAGACCTGGTGCTCTCTTTAATCACTTCTTTCTGGTTTTGCTGGGTTAGATGCTGATGTTTGATTGTTTGTTGTTGTTTTACGTCCTAGCAACATCTAAGGTCATATCAGGACGGGTACTGGCTTATGGCAGTGCGCACTCATGACGACTTTATTGTGCTGCCCTACTGGGAAACCAGGCCATCAGCACCATGACCTGATATCCCACTCAGTCACATTATCCCGACACTGAGCCAACCAGTCCTTGCCCTATCCTAATAATCCCAAGCACCAAGGTAGGAAGCGACAAGTATAAATTTGTTAAGTCATTGGTTTGACTCGACCAGGATTCGAACCCACGCACTCATGGGTTCGGATCTCCCGATCTCCCAAAACAGGAGACGGACGCTATATTCATTCAGCCACCCCATCTGGCCCGATGTTGATTTGACAGCTTTCATTTGAAATATATCCAAAGTTAGCTAATTACCATAAAATTACTCCAATATAGACTAGAGTATATTATACATATTTTCGGATAAGTTGTAAGCAAAAATTCAAAGCCAATCAATTGATTATGCTAATTTAATGTTGTTGCTGAATGAAGGAATCATTGGCGGTGGTGTTTGATTGACTGGGTGAGTGGTGGTAGGGTGTCAGATTCACATCATTGAAAGCAATAGTTAGTTCCACACAGACAGAGAAAGGCGGGACCACTCCTTGATTAAAAAAAACAACATACCCCAACAAAAACACAACAGAAACAGTGTTCTCTGTGGCGGAGTGGTTAGAGTGTCTGACTTTTTTCTAGGTCAGACTCCTAATCTGAGGGTCAGCGGTTCGATTCCCCGTGCCCCCAGCTCTGCCAATTTGGATTTCCACCACAGTGTATAACTTAGAGCGTCATCAAAGGCCGGTTGCTCTCATACCATGTCTATGTGGTGTGGGAAGTTAAAAATCCCTTGGGTCGGTAAAAGTGTAGGCTCGGGCTTTCTATCGACCAGCAGTGGAATGAGGAAGACCAGTCGTCTATGACTGAAATTTCCCCTGCTTAAACAACTAATGTGCCAAAAAAACAAAAACAAACAAAAAACACCACATATGCACTCTGAGTGTGACAGCTGTTAGTTAGTACAACAGCACCTGGCTGGCACAAACCAATGCACAGGGTCATTTAACACACCATCAACTTGGGATCGGAGAGATTGATATCAAGGTGGGAGGTCGGACTTCCACGTGCACCTTCGTGAATGAAATATTGTCCACGGACAGTTCGCATCGATAAGTGTCTACTGGGTTTTTTCATCTTGACAGACCAGATGGGATGGCCGAATGTGTTGAGTATCAGTCTCCCGTGGGAGTCGAACCTTCAGGTTCGAACCCTGGTCGAGTCAAAAAAATGATTTAAAATTTGATACTTGTCGCTTCCTAACCAGGCACTCGGCATTGTTAGGATAGGGCAAAGACTGGTTGGCTTAGTGTCAGGACAATGTGACAGAGTGACATATCAGGTCATGGTGCTGATGACCTGGTCTCCCAGTGGGGCAGCACTATAAAGTCACCATGAGTGCGCACTGTGACAAGTCGATACCCGTCCTGATATTGCCTTAGATGTTGCCAGGACGTAAAACTCCAACAACTAACCAAGCAATCATCCTGGCAACATTTAAGATCATATCAGGACAGGTACCGTCTTGTGACAGTGCGCACTCATGGCGGCTTTATAGTGCTGCCCCACTGGGAGACCAGACCACTGGCACCATGACCCAATTTCCTACTCAGTTGCATTGTCCTGCTACTGAGCTAACTAGTCCTTGCCCTATCCTAGTAAAGCTGAGTGACAGGATAAAGTTGCATAGTACGATGGTTTTGAATTTCTCTATTTTTTCTGAGATAAATATAGTAGATCGATCACTAGTAATATCTACTTTACATTAGTTCAAAGTTACTTTTATTTTAAACGGTAAACCTTTGAGATATGTTGGGGGCAAACATGGAAAATTAGTGTTGGCAAGCTTGCCAAAACTCTGACACCATAGACTTGTGCAGTAACAGGTTCTGTTAAATTGACTCAGTATTGCCATCTACACAGAACCAAATGCTTAATAAGTGCATCGGTATCTAAGTTAGATATGTAAAATCAAATCTGGATACATTGATATTGGTTTGGTTTTGAGAATTTGATATTTCATCGGACTATGCAGCTTTAAGCAGCAACAAGTATCCATTTGGTTAAAGTCATTGGTTTGAGGCTAGTTTTAGAGCTGAGCTGCTTGGTAAGGGTAAGAGGCTGGATTAGTGCGGGATCATCGCCGGGTTCCCGAGAACTGGCGGTTTAAGAAGCACTTATCCGCTCTGGGTGGTGGGTGGGGGGGGGGGGGATGAATGTGTGTTGTGTGGGTGGGTGGGTCGGTGGGTGTTGGAGCGGGGAGAAGGGAAGCTCTGCTTGTGGAGTTTCTGTGGGCCCTGGGACCCGCTGACTCATGTAGCAACAGCGTCTGGGTTGTGTGGAAGGTAACCGCCAGGTGGCAGTGTTAGAAATGTAAGCAATCCGACTTCCTGCAAACTGTCTCTCTCTGTCTCTCTCCGTCTCTCTCTCTCTCTCTTCCAGCATATTCTTCTCCCTCTGTCTGCTTGTTTTCTTTGTTCTCACTCTCCGACCCTCTTTCTCTCTTTCTCTCTTTTCTCACTTTTGTCTCTCTGTCTCTTTATCCCGCCACTCCACCACTCTCTCTTCTCTGCCCCTCTGTCTCTTTCTCTTGCCACCTCCCTCTTCTCTCTCCCTCTGTCTCTTTCTCCTGCCACCTCTCTCTTCTCCGCCCCTCTGTCTCTTTCTCCCTCCACCCCTTTCTCTTCTCTCTACCTCTGCCACTTGCTCTCGCGACCTCTCTCTTCTCTCTCCCTCGGTATCTTTCTCGCACCACCTCTCTCTCCTCTCTCCTCTGTCTCTTTCTCTCGCCACCTCTCTATTCTCTCTCTCTGTCTCTTTCTCCCTCCACCTCTCTCTTCCGTCTCTCCCCTTGTATCTTTCTCTCGCCACCTCTCTTCCTTTCTCACTTTCTCCATGTCTCTCCTTCTCCCTTTCTCCCCACCCCACTCTCTCCCTTGACCCCCCCCCCCCACCTTCCTCTCACTCCCTCTACCCCCTTCCTCTCTTTGCCATTTACGCCCACCTCCCTCTTCATTTCTTCCCCTTCCCTGTCTCTGTCTCCCATTACCTGTTTCTTTTCTGCCTTTTCCTTTCTCCCCTCCGTCTTTACCTCTTCCTTTTCCCCACTCTCTTTTTGTCTCTGGTTGACTCTCTCTGTCTGCCGCACACTCAGTGTAGTCGGGACAAAGACCCACCCCCACCCAGCCTCACCCCGCTGTACAAGTCCCCACCCAACGCATCCCCACCCCACCCCACCCCACTCCACAAGTCCCCACCCTACCCATCCCCACCCCACCCCACTCCACAAGTCCCCACCCTACCCATCCCCACCCCAGCCCACTCCACAAGTCCCCACCCTACCCATCCCCACCCCACCCCACTCCACAAGTCCCCACCCTACCCATCCCCACCCCAGCCCACTCCACAAGTCCCCACCCTACCCATCCCCACCCCACCCCACTCCACAAGTCCCCACCCTACCCATCCCCACCCCAGCCCACTCCACAAGTCCCCACCCTAACCCATACCAACCCTACCCCACCCACCACAACCCCACACCACCAGTCCCACCCTACCCCTCCCCCTACCACTCCCCACCACCGCTCCACAAGTCCCCACCCTACCCCATCCCCACCCCACCCCACTCCACAAGTCCCACCCTACCCATCCCCACCCCACCCCCCCTCTCCACAAGTCCCAACCCACCCCTCCCCACCCCACCCCACCCCGCCCCACAAGTCCCCACCCTACCTATTCCCCACCCCACCCCACCCCGCCCCCACAAGTCCCCACCGACACCCTCTCCACCCCAACCCGCCCCACCCCCGCCCCACAAGTCCCCACCTTACCCATCCCCCACCCCAACCACCGACCCCACAATTCCCCACCCTACCTATCCCCACCACCCCCCACCCCACGCCCCACCCCCCCCCGCACCACAAGTCCCCACCCTACCGCTCCCCCACACCCCACCCCACCTCACCCCGCGCCACAAGTACCACCCCCCACCCCACCCCTCCCTCCCCCCACCCTCCCCACTCTCCCCACCCCGCCCCATCCCATCCCGTCCCACCCCACCCCCAATCCCACCTCCCTCACCCACCCCACCCCACCCCTCCCCGCTCCATCCCACCCATCCCACCCATCCCCACTCCACCCTCACCGCCTAGCCCCTCCCCTCACCTCACACCCCCACACTCCACCCGTCCCCCACCCTACCCCTCGTCACCCCAATCCCAACCTCACCCCATCCCCACCCCTCCGCACCACGCGGCACCCCATCCCACCTCATCCTTCTCCGCCGCCGCACCCTGCCTCACAACTCCCCACTTCACTCCACCCCCACCCTTCCCTGCCACAGCCACGCCCACCTCGCCCTCCACTTCCCACCCTTCCCACCCCTCCCCCTCCCGCCTGCCAGCCGGCCGCGTGCCCACGGGCCCTGTTTTGTTAGTTGTGTAACACCGAGTGACATCTGTTGTGGGAATAACTTATGCCAGTTTTGTAGGCAATTTAGGCGAAGGTAAACAGGTCGGACGGTGCGCCGAGAGGTGGTGCGAGGTGTGGCGGGAGGTGCTGCGACGGTGTGCCGAGAGGTGGTGAGAGAGTGTAGCGAGAGGGGGTGCGACGGTGGGCCGAGAGGTGGTGAGAGAGTGTAGCGAGAGGGGGTGCGACGGTGGGCCGAGAGGTGGTGCGACGGTGCACCGAGAGGTGGTGCGATGGTGTGCCGAGAGGTGGTGTGACGGTGCGCCGAGAGGTGGTGCGATGGTGCGCTGAGAGGTGGTGCGACGGTGCGCTGAGAGGTGGTGAGACAGTGCACCGAGAGGTGGTATGATGGTGCGCCGAGAGGTGGTGTGACGGTGCACAGAGAGGTGGTGCGACGGTGCGCTGAGAGGTGGTGCGACGGTTCGCTGAGAGGTGGTGCGATGGTTTGCCGAGGGGGTGGTGCGACGGTGCACGAGAGATTTGTGCGACGGTGCGCCGAGAGATGGTGTGACGGTGAGCCGAGAAGGTGGTGCGCCGGTGCACCGAGAGGTGGTGCGATGGTGCACTGGGAGGTGGTGTGACGGTGCGCCGAGAGGTGGTGCGACGGTGCACGAGAGGGTGGTGCGATGGGTGTGCCGAGAGGTGGTGTGACGGTGCGCCGAGAGGTGGTGCGATGGTGCGCTGAGAGGTGGTGCGACGGTGCGCTGAGAGGTGGTGAGACGGTGCACCGAGAGGTGGTATGATGGTGCGCCGAGAGGTGGTGCGACGGTGCACAGAGAGGTGGTGCGACGGTGCACTGAGAGGTGGTGCGACGGTTCGCTGAGAGGTGGTGCGATGGTTTGCCGAGGGGTGGTGCGACGGTGCGACGGGAGGTTGTGCGACGGTGCGCCGAGAGATGGTGTGACGGTGAGCCGAGAGGTGGTGCGCCGGTGCGCCGAGAGGTGGTGCGATGGTGCACTGGGAGGTGGTGTGACGGTGCGCCGAGAGCTGGTGCGACGGTGTGCCGAGAGGTGGTGTGACGGTGTGCCAAGAGGTGGTGTGACGGTGCGCTTAGAGGTGGTGCGATGGTGTGCCGAGAGGTGGTGCGATGGTGCGCCGAGAGGTGGTGCGATGGTGCACTGGGAGGTGGTGCGACGGTGCCCTGAGAAGTGGTGCGACGGTGTGCCGAGAGGTGGTGCGACGGTGCGCCAAGAGGTGGTGCAACAGTGCGCTGAGAGGTGGTGCGACGGTGCGCCGAGAGGTGGTGAGACGGTGCGCCGAGAGGTGGTGCGACGGTGCGCAGAGAGGTGGTGCGATGGTGCGCCGAGAGGTGGTGTGAAGGTGCGCCAAAAGGTGGTGAGACGGTGCGCCGAGAGGTGGTGCGATGGTGCGCCGAGAGGTGGTGCGATGGTGCGCGGAGAGGTGGTGCGACGGTGCGCCGAGAGGTGGTGCGACGGTGCGCCGAGAGGTGGTGCGACAGTGCACAGAGAGATTTTTGTGCGACGGTGCGCCGAGAGGTGGTGCGACGGTTCGCTGAGAGGTGGTGTGACGGTTCGCCAAGAGGTGGTGCGATGGTGCGCCGGGAGGTGGTGCGATGGTGCGCCGAGAGGTGGTGCGACGGTGCGCCGAGAGGTGGTGCGATGGTGCACTGGGAGGTGGTGTGATGGTGCGCCGAGAGCTGGTGCGACGGTGTGCCGAGAGGTGGTGCGATGGTGTGCCAAGAGGTGGTGCGACGGTGTGGTGAGAGGTGGTGTGACTGTGCTCAGAGAGGTGCAGTGCGCAGCGAGGTGGTGCGACGGTGCGCCGAGAGGTGGTGCGACGGTGCGCCGAGAGTGGTGCGACGGTGCACCGGGCGGTGGTACCACGGTGCGCAGAGAGGTGGTGCGACCGTGCACAGAGAGTTGGTGCTACTGTGCGCTATCATTATTTGGACATTTGTGAGAGAAGCCTTTACGTTTACTGCTCTACAGTCCGCACCTGTGTGTGTTGCCCACCCTGTTCCAGTAAAGCTTGTTTTATTTAATGACGCCTCTAGAGCACATTGATTTTTGTCATCGGCTATTTTACGTCAAACATATAGATAGTCATTCTGACATTTCTTTTGGAGGAAACCCGCTGCCGCCAGATACGCTACTCTTTCCAATAAGCAGCAAGGGGTCTTTAATATGCACTTTACCACAGACAGGACAGCACATACCACAACCTTTGATGAACCAGTTGTTTAGCACTGATTGGAACGGAAAATAACCCAAACTGCAAATGGGTCCACTGAGATTGAGAATGATCGACCGCATGAGTGACACCTTCACAGGTGGACACTCTACCGCCTGAGCTACATCCCACTCCCTGGCATACACTCAGGCGCACATCTAAGGGTGGACATCTATTAAGTATATATATTACAATATGCTTTGATCTATGATGCAATTGCGGTGATTTGTACTAGTGAGTTTGTTGGGTGTTTTTCTTTTTTTGGGGGGGGGGGGTGATGGTGTATTTATGCTGCCCATAACGGTTAAGTCTAATGACTTGTTTACACCGCGAAGCAGTAATAGTCTTGTGGTTCCCCTTGTTTTATTACTTTCAGTTCCTGGATGCATTCTTTCTCTGTTTGTGAGCATCCTCCCACATCTCCCTACCCTCTGTAAGTCTGTTACTCCTACACTTGGTTAATTATTTGGTTACTTATAGTTATTTTCCATTTTTTATATTTTTTCATTCATTATTATTTTCTTATATTGTATTTGATATTTTTAGTTAGTATAGCAGTGGATTGATCATTTATTATTTTACTAAAACCATGCATTACTTTGTATAAATAACTGTAACCGGAAGACCGGTGCTACTGGCCACTGAGACACGACATCCATATGAAGAAAATTCTTTTCCAAACAATGAATTTTTTAATTTACACCTTACCCACAAAACACCAGTGTATTTAATTTGGTGGGGGGAAATGATAATGTGGAACCACCATTATTAAGTCCAGCGTTGTCCTTTCGAACCCTACCTCTACACATCCACGACTAGACGGGATGGCCAAATGAGTTGAGCGTATGTCTCCCGTTTTGATGGATCGTGGGATTCGAACCGACGGGTTCGAACCTTGGTAGATCAAACCAATGTGTAAATAATTGATACTTGTCGCTTCCTATCCAGGTGCTCGGCATTATTAGGATAGGGCAAGGACTGGTTGGCTCAGTGTCAGGATAATGTGACTGACTGGGATATCAGGTCATGGTGCTGGCACCCTGGTCTCCAACTGGAGCAGCACTATAAAATCGCCATGAGTGTGCACTTTCACAAGTCGGTACCCATCCTGATATGACCTTAGATGTTGCTAGGACGTAAGATTCCAACAACCAACAAGTCTGTACCCATTCTGATATGACCGTAGATGTTGCCAGGACGTAAAACTCCAACAACCAACTGCCAAACACCCACACACCCACACACCCCACACCCCACACCTCACCCTCACTCCCCCACCACATCCACACCCACACACCCTCATACTCCCACAGCCTCATACCCCCACACCCCTACACCTCCACACCTCCACACCCCCACACACCACACCCACACCCTCACTCCCACACCCACCCACACCCACCCTCATACCCCCACACCCACTCCCACCCCACCCACACCACCCACACCAGCCCACACCCAAACCCACTCCCACACCCTACACCACACCCACACCCACCCTCATGCCCCCACACCACCAACACCAACCCCCACCAACCCACACCCTCATACCCTACACCACCCCCACCCCCTCCCCCAATCCCCCACACCCCCAATCCCCAACCCCCACTCCCATCACCACTGCCCTTATGGCGATGGTTATTGTTTGTTTGTTTGTTGTTGTTTTACGTCCTAGCAACATCTAAGGTCATATCAGGAACGGGTCGATGGTTATTAGAATGCAGTATTGTTACTGCGCAGCAGGCTTGCTGTTCTGGCGCGCCATCCTTTTCTCTCCTTGTCTGTTACTGCCTGGTAATGAGGAAGTGTCTGTTGCCTGGTGTCTTGTGAACCTATTGGGGGGGGGGGGGGGGGGGCATTGAGTGCACCATGCATTTACATGAGAATACACAACTGTCGACGTGTCGTGCCGTGTGAAAGTTGGGGTTGTTTTATTTGTGGGTTTTTTGTTAGCGTCAATTGATGCACACACCTGGTGTATTTATTATAAAGGGATTTGTTGTGGGGCTATTGTGTGGTTTTTGTCTATGGAATTTTGTTCAAAATGGTGAACTGAGAAAGAGGACTTTATTAGTTGTATTGCTTTATGAAATGCAGTTTTTGTACTTTAAGCAAAAGGGGGTGGGGGGGGGGGGGGAGAAGGAGAAAAAGAGTAGCAACAGAAATGTGACAGCAGCAACAAAAGGAAAGTTTGTTTTATTTATCAATGCCTCTGGAGCACATTGATTTTTATCATCGGCTATTGGGCGTCAAACATATGGTTATTCTGACATATTTCTTTGGAGGAAACCCACTGCTGCCACATAGGCTACTCTCTCTGATAAGCAGCAAGGGGTCTTTTATATGCACTTTACCACATACAGGACAGCGCATACCACAGCCTTTGATGAACCAGTTGAGGACCACTGGTTGGAATGGAAAATAGCCCAAACTGCAAATGGATCCACTAAGCAGGATCAATAGGATCACCGACACCTTCATAGGTGGACACTTTACCGGGATAATGGATTTGGGATAATTAGGTCAAGGTGCCAGTCGGTCAAGGTGCCTTGCGTGTGGAAGCTTCAGGAGTTTGGTTGCCGGTCGAGTCAAACCAATGACTTTAAAATTTATACTTGTCGCTTCCTAGCCTGGCGCTCGGCATTAATAGGATAGTGCAAGGACTGGTTAGCTCAGTGTCAGGATAATGTGACTGAGTGGGATATCAGGTCATGGTGCTGCTGGCCTGATTTCAAATGTGGGGCAGCACTATAAAAGTCGCCATGAGTGCACACTGTCACAAGTCGGTACCCATCCTGATATGACCTTAGATGTTGCTGGGATGTAAAACAACAAACAAACAAAACAGACATTAGAAACAAATGTATGAATAGAATCCTACCAAATTGAGTCATCAGGATGCATGTAATTATAAGTGAGTTTAAAGTATAGGGGCTAGTGTAGTAGCGTAATATCTCCCATTTTCATCACCCCCACGGCACTGGTTCCGTGACCAGGATCATGTACAAGCTACGTGCTGTATGGTTGTTAGACCTACGCGTTGTGGTGCATTAGGGAGCCTAGTTGGTGTACTGCTTAGCACAATGGCCTGAAATGCAAGAGATGTGGGTTCGATTCTCGCTCTAGGCGCAATATTTACTATTTCCTTCACCCAAACAACACTGTCATAAAGGATAGGGCTGGGACTGTCACAAACCCCAACTTCTTACGCGTAAGCTGAAGCTGCGACCCGGCATACTGGGTCGCAGCTTCATCCCTTACTGAGAGACCAGCGAAACTAGGAACACATGGATTGTCTGTACTTCCTTTTCTTACAGCTGCATAGTCTGATGAAAGCATCACATATTTTTAAGCCAAAGCAATTATCTAAATTGTATTCTACATATCTAACCAGGCGGGATGACCGAATGAGTTAGAGCGTCCGTCTCCCATGTTGGTAGATCATGGGATCGTGAATTTGAACCCTGGTCGAGTCAAACCAATGACTAAAGAATTGATACTTGTCGCTTCCTAGCCTGGCGCTCGGCATTAATAGGATAGGGCAAGGACTGGTTGGCTCAGTGTCATGATAATGTGACTGAGTGGGATATCAGGTCATGGTGCTGGCAGCCTGATTTCCCAGTGGGGCAGCACTATAAAAATTCGCCATGAGTGTGCATTGTCACAAGTCGGTACCCGTCCTGATATGACCTTAGATGTCACTAGGATGTAAAACAACAAACAAACAAACAATCTACATATCTAAGTTAGATACTTCTGCACTTCTTAAGCCTTTGTTGCTGCATAGAAGGGAAATACTGAGTCAATTTAATGGAACCCAGTTACTGCTGAAGCTTACGGGGCCAGAGTTTCAACGTGCTTGCCAAAAGTATTTGTTTGCCTGTTTTCACTTCAAATATCTCAAAAGATAGTCATTTAAAATATTAGATACTTCAAAGTAATGTAAGATAAATTATAACAATCGGCCTACTCTCAAAAAGTGACAAAAACTCATAATCATCGGAATATTCAGTTTGAATGAAGGAATATAATAACAATAGAAATATCGGGCAGTGTGCGCCTAGCATTGGTGAATGGAAATGTTGAATTATTTATATTTCCCTCATAAGGCAACAACAAATTGATGATCATCCCAGCTCGTGCCTGAAAAATCTCCCGCCCCTTCAATTTTGTTTAACTGTTAAAAATATGTCGGGCTGGCAGCAATTCAACTTTCATATCCGCTTAAAGTGGTGTTCTCTGTGGTCAAACTCCTAATCTGAAGGTCGGTGGTTCGATTCCCCATGCACCCCCCCCCCCCCACCTCTGCCAATTTGGATTTCCACCGCTGTGTATGACTTACAGCGTCATCAAAGGCCGGTTGCTCTCATACCATGTCTATGTGGTGTGGGAGGTTAAAAATCCCGTGGGTCGGTAAAAGTGTAGGCTCGGGCTTTCTGTCAACAAACTATCTAATGGTGAAAACAAGTCTATTCAGACTTATCCATGATAGGCAGTATACATCTTCAAGAAAAAAATATAAATAAAACCGCTGTTCGACTAACTATCGCAGAAATGTGGGATAGTGCCCCTTCCGGTTATATCTCCCAAGTGCATGGCAGCTTTTAAAAATAACAATTCTTGTTTTTTGAAGCTCACCAACGATTTTCACACGAGCAGAATGGTCGGGTAAAGACACAGAAATGCCCCCACAGTAACCACCCCCCCCACCCCACCGCCACCATCTATTTGAATTGTCTGTTAGTGTGAAAAACTCAGTGAGCTGTAGTTGTATATCTGATGTTACAGAGACAGTATTCAAGTGACTTTGTTATTCTTTGTCAATTTATTTTTACTTTAATTAAATATATATATATATATATATTATTTTAATATCTTTTTAGCCAATTCTTGACACCTATTTGTGAGTACATCGATCTGTGGGTCGGGTTGGGATGGTTGTTTGTATACCGCCCCCCCCCCTGTTTTGTGGCCCCAGGGCCTTGCTTCATCCGAAAATCGCCGGCGCAATTAGCGAAATATATATCTCCTAGGTCCACATTCGCACGTGGACGTCTATTATTTAAAAGACACCAGGCTGTCTAGTATTTATAGTATATGTATATATATTTGAATATATATATATATATTTATGTTATATATATATTAATATATATATAAATATAAAGATATATAAAAATAAATATATAAATATAATTAACATAATATATGAAATAATATATGTATGTAGATATAAATATATATATATATATAAATAAATGTATATATATATATGTATTAAGGCGTTAAGGCCAGGCGCAGCTGGCATACAGTGCACAGGGCCGCTCACAGGGGGCGCCACCGTGGTCTATTCAAAAACGGGTCAGCTAGATAGGATAAGTGCTAACTATTACATAGGGAACTGAAGATCGGTAGTGTCCTTGTTTATATTCCCATAATGGATTATAGAGCACATATATATTTTATATGTTTATATATATTTATATACATAAATATATTCATGTATACTTATAACTATATATATATCCATATATATATTTATATGTATTTGTAACATATTTGTATATATTTTATATACTTAAATTTATTTATGCATACGTATATATATATTATATTCATATATATTTACATATAACACAGAATATGTTTCATGTCATATATAACACACATATATATCACCTCATTAAATAAATATATTTATGTATACTTATAAATGTATATCTATATATATTTATGTGTATATATATTCATATATATTTATACGTATTTCTATATATTTGTATATATTTCATATACTTAAATGTATTGATGCATACATATATATATAATATTTATATATATTTACATATAATACAGAATATGTTTCGTGTTATATATAACACACATACATATATATATATTATATGTATATATATTTATATATAATACAGAATATGTTTTGTGTCATATATAACACACATACATATACCTCACCTCATACACATATATATATACCAATAAATACACATCCACTAGACTCTTACTACAACGCAGACCAGGTGTCAGAATCCATGGGAGGGGCCCGAGGGGCAGCCCCTAAATACCACAACCCACACGCGGGTGTCAGTACTAACGGTGCAATTCAGGAGCCTCTGCGAGGAAGGAAAGGCGCGCTCTGTGATACAATCGGATATCTGGTTTCCACACGCCGGGACAATGCCTGGATCTGCAAGGGATCAGCCCTGAAAGGAAGCCAGGGTCCAGCCACACCCACCCGCAATCACCAGCCAACGGCCACTGGGGGGCGCGCTGCGCACAAATCACCGACTGTTCACGCGAAAGTAAACTGAAAGTGCAAGTAAGATGTGCACCCAACTCAAACTGGGAGCGGGACGTAGCTCAGGCGGTGGAGTGTCCACCTGTGAAGGTGCGGGTCATCCGATCGATCTTGCTCAGTGGACACATTTGCTGTTTGGGCTATTTTCCGTTAGAATCAGTGGTCCACAACTGGTTCGTCAAAGGCTGTGTGGTATGTGCTGTCTTGTCTGTGGGAAAGTGCATATAAAAGACCTCTTGATGCTTATCGGAAAGAGTTGCGTTTGTTGTGGCAGTGGGCTTTCCTCCAAAGAAATGTCAGAATGACCCATATGTTTGACGTCCAATAGCCGATGATAAAAAAACAATATCCTCTAGAGGCGTCGTTAAAAAAAAAAATTGTATACCTTACACTATATACCATTTTTGTGTAAAGAATCCTGAATTGAATAAATTAAAAAAATGGATGGAAGACCAGTGCTTCGGCACTGATAAAAGACTTATTCAGCAGAAAAACAAATTTACCACCAAACAAAAATGTATGCAAAAAAGTAGCCTGCAAGTAAGATCAGCTGTGCACCCAAACCCAACCACTCACAACCTCGTAAATATCTAATATCTCTATATAATTTCGGCATTTTATTAAATATGGAATTTTTTTTTTTTTTTTTTAAGCGCAACAATTTAGCAATGGTTGTATGATATTTTGATAGCCTGAGTGTTGATGTTTTTTGAAAGAGGGGGATCAGCGATTCCTTAGTGGCACGAGTCCAGAGACGAGCTCAGGTAACACATGTATATATGTCCCGCTCCCACCACCTCTCGTCACCCCTGGAGAAAGGCCGAAATCCAAGCATTATGCACGTTGATCGATGCCAATACACCACTCTGTCTTGTGGGCGTGCGAGTGGCTGTGTGTGTGGTGGGGGGGGGGGGGGGGGGTATGTGTGTGGGTTTGCGTGGGTGGGTGGGGGGTATGCGTGTGTGGATGTGGAGGTGCATATATGAGTGGGTATGTGGGTGTGTGTGGAGGTGTGTGAGTGTGTCATTGGGTGGGTATGTGGGTGTGCGTGGGTGGTTGGGTGGATGGGTATGTGGGTGTGCATGGAGGTGTATGGGTATGTGTGTGGGTATGTGTGGGCGTGGAAGTGTATGGGTGTGTGTGGGTATGCGTGGGTGTGGAAGTGTATGGGTGTGTGTGGGTATGTGTGGGTGTGGAAGTGTATGGGTGTGTGTGGGTATGTGTGCATGTGGAAGTGCATGGGTGTGTGTGGGTATGTGTGCGTGTGGAAGTGTATGGGTGTGTGTGGGTATGTGTGAGTGTGGAAGTGTATGGGTGTGTGGGTATGTGTGCATGTGGAAGTGCATGGGTGTGTGTGGGTATGTGTGTGTGTGGAAGTGTATGGGTGTGTGTGGGTATGTGTGAGTGTGGAAGTGCATGGGTGTGTGTGGGTATGCGTGGGTGTGGAAGTGCATGGGTGTGTTTGTGGGTATGTGTGGGTGTGGAAGTGTATGGGTGTGTGTGGGTATGCGTGGGTGTGGAAGTGTATGGGTGTGTGGGTATGTGTGCATGTGGAAGTGCATGGGTGTGTGTGGGTATGTGTGCTGTGGAAGTGTATGGGTGTGTGTGGTATGTGTGGGTGGGAAGTGAATGGGTGGTGTGGGGATGTGTGCAAGGGAATGCATGTGTGTTGTGGGGTATGCGTGGGTATGGAAGTGTATGGGTGGGTGTGGGTATGTGTGGGTGTGGAAGTGTATTGGTGTGTGTGGGTATGTGTGGGTGTGGAAGTGTATGGGTGTGTCTGGGTACGTGTGCGTGTGGAAGTGTATGGGTGTGTGTGGGTATGTGTGCATGTGGAAGTGCATGGGTGTGTGTTTGGGTATGTGTGGGTGTGGAAGTGTATGGGCATGTGTGGGTATGCGTGGGTGTGGAAGTGTATGGGTGTGTGTGGGTATGTGTGGGTGTGGAAGTGTATGGGTGTGTGTAGGTATGTGTGCATGTGGAAGTGCATGGGTGTGTGTGGGTATGCGTGGGTGTGGAAGTGTATGTGTGTGTGTGGGTATGTGTGCATGTGGAAGTGCATGGGTGTGTGGGTATGCGTGGGTGTGGAAGTGTATGGGTGTGTTTGGGTGTGGAAGTGTATGGGTGTGTGTGGGTATGTGTGGGTGTGGAAGTGTATGGGTGTGTGTGGGTATGTGTGGGTGTGGAAGTGTATGGGTGTGTGTGGGTATGTGTGGGTGTGGAAGTGTATGGGTGTGTGTGGGTATGTGTGGGTGTGGAAAAGTATGGGTGTTGTTGGGTATTGTGAGTGTGGAAGTGTATGGGTGTGTGGGTATGTGTGGGTGTGGAAATGTATGGGTGTGTGTGGGTATGTGGAAGTGTATGGGTGTGTGTGGGTATGTGTGCATGTGGAAGTGCATGGGTGTGTGGGTATGGTGGGTGGGTTATGGTTGTGTGGGTTGTGGAAGTGTATGGGTGTGTGTGGGTATGTGTGGGTGTGGAAGTGTATGGGTGTGTGTGGGTATGTGTGGGTGTGGAAGTGTATTGGTAGGTGTGGGTATGTGTGGGTGTGGAAATGTATGGGTGTGTGTGGGTATGTGGAAGTGTATGGGTGTGTGGGTATGTGTGGGTGTGGAAGTGTATGGGTGTGTGGGTATGTGTGGGTGTGAAAGTTTATGGGTGTGTGTGGGTATGGAAATGTATGGGTGTGTCTGGGTATGTGTGGGTGTGGAAGTTTATGGGTGTGTGTGGGTATGCATGGGTGTGGAAGTGTATAGGTGTGTGCGTGTGTGCATGTGGAAGTGTATGGGTGTGTCGGTATGTGGGTGTGGAAGTGTATGTGTGTGTGGTTATGTGTGGGTATGTGTGAGGGGTATGTGTGGATGTGGAAGTGTATGGGTGTGTGCCTGTGTGTGCGTGTGTGTGGAAGGGTATGGGTGTATGTGTGGGTATGTGTGCATGTGGAAGTGTATGGGTGTGTGTGGGTATGTGGGTGTGGAAGTGTATGGGTGTGTGTGGGTATGTGTGGGTATGTGTGGGGGGTATGTGTGGGTGTGGAAGTGTATGGGTGTGTGCGTGTGTGTGCGTGTGTGTGGAAGTGTATGGGTGTGTGTGTGGGTATGTGTGCATGTGGAAGTGTATGGGTGTGTGTGGGTGTGTGTGCATGTGGAAGTGTATGTGTGTAGGGTGTATGTGTGGGTGTGGAAGTGTATGGGTGAGTGTGTGTGTGTGTTGAAGTGTATGGGTGTGTGTGGGTGTGTGTGCATGTGGAAATGTATGTGTGTGTGGGTATGTGTGGGTGTGGAAGTGTATGGGTGTGTGGTTGGGTGTAATTTACACATAACGACTCCCATGCCCAATATGCTTTGCCTCCCTGTATTAGCCAGGACGCCTTAGTGTTAAACTGCTTCCTTTGGGTTCGATTCCAGAACGCGTCAAACTCTTTTTATCTTTCAAATTGATGCCAGTCGCTACCGCAGCTAACTCTATGTAATTCTATGGCTGGTCGGTTGGCTTAGTGTCAGGATATTACGACTTAGTCGGATATCAGATCAGGGCGAAATTAATAATGTAGTTGGATGCTCGTCGCGGAAAGGCAGTCATGTGGGTTCAAGTCCGACTCTAGGCTTGATGTTTCCCTTCGCCTGCATCCCTCAAGACACTGTGATACTCAACTCAGTCACCAGGACAGGGCAGCACTATACTGACTGACTGGCTGCTTGATTGACTCACAGACTGATTGAATGGCTGACTGACCGATTGACTGATTGATTAACTGACTGATGTACCAATTGATTGGGCAATTGCTTGACCAATTGATTGACTGAATGATTATTTGACTGATTGTTTGACTGGCTGATTGCTTGACTGATTTCTTGACTGATTGATTTCTTGGCTGTCTTATTGCTTGTGTGATAGATGTTGATGTTACACACTGTCTGCAGTAAAGACCCTATTCACGGTGAAGGGCGACTATGACGTCATAATTGCTGGGCACTGTATTGGTTGTGCGATCACATTTGTTGCTAGGACGTGAACTCCCAACAGGGTGGCTGAATGAGTTGAGCGTCTGTCTCCTGTTTTGGGAGATCGGGGGACCCGACCCCATAGGATCGTGGTCGAGTCAAACCAATGACTTAGAAATTGACTCTTGTCACTTCCTAGCAAGGCACTCGGCATTATTATGATTTGGCAAGGACTGGTTGGCTCAGTGTGAGGATAATGTCACTGGCTGGGATATGAGGTCATGGTGCTGGTGGTCTGGTCTCCCAGTGGGGCAGCACTATAAAGTCACCAAGAGTGAGCACTGTCACAAGTTGGTACCTCTCCTGGTATGACCTTAGATGTTGCTAGGACGTAAAACAACAACAAACAAACAAATCCAATAAATGTATGCTGCATATTTCACTTCCCCACAGTGCACATATAGCTATATAACTGGTGCAATACCACCCCTTCCGCCACTTTCCAGTCTCGCCAGTAGTTTCAACTACTTCCTGTAACTACTTCAACTACTTCATTACCGGACGGTGTGACCAAATCGGTAGAGCGCAGGCTTCCCACGCGGAAGGTCGGGAATTCGAACACAAACCGCGTCAAACCAATGACTTAAAAAATTGATAGTTGTCACTACCTAGCCTGGCACTCGGCATTACTAGGATAGGGCAAGGACTGGTTTGGACAGTATCAGGATAATGTGACTGGGTGGGATATTGGGTCATGGTCCCAGCGGCCAGATTTCCCTCGCTGTATTCACCTCCTATCCTACATACCGATACTGGTGGCGCCACCTTCGGCCCCGACCCTAAATACGGACGTTCCCATTGTCATTCGCACGCTGACAATTTTTGTTTTTGTTTTTGTTTTGATTTTTTTCTAAGACTGGGTCAAAATATTCCCTATGCCAGAGAATACATTAATCTCTACCCACTTCTTATTGTCTTGTTCCTTTTGTACTGTAGCCGACCTTTATCTATATATATATTTATATATATATATATACATATGAGGTGCTAAGCAATATGGGTCAAAACTTTGTCCATTGAAACGATCAACATACTATCTGCTTATGCATTTTCTCAGGATAAACTGATCTGTTCTTTACATGGTGTTTTATAATCCCAATAGAATACATATTGATTTGAAGCAAATGTTGTTGTGTTTTCAGTGTAACCGTTTCTCTGCTGTTTTGTGTCCATTGTTACAATGGACAACAAAAAAAGAAGAGTTATCACCTTTTGAGACAGGCTCATATATATGTATAGCGGCATTCTCTGTGGCAGAGTGGTTAGAGTATCTGACTTTTTTTCTAGGTCAGACTCCTAATCTGAGGGTCGGCGGTTCGATTCCCCATGCCCCCAGCTCTGCCAATTTGGATTTCCAACGCTGTGTATAACTTACAATGTCATCAAAGGCCGGTCGGTTGCTCTCATACCATGTCTATGTGGTGTGGGAGGTTAAAAATCCCTTGGGTCGGTAAAAGTGTAGGCCCGGGCTTTCTATCGACCAGCAGTGGAATGAGGAAGACGAGTCATCTATGACTGAAATTTCCCCTGCTTAAACAACTAATGGACCAAAAAATATATATATATATCTGCCTCTCTATGTGTGTGTCTCTCTGCCTACGTTTGTACAACGTGTGGATTCTCGCCACCTGCCCCCCCCCCCCCCCCCCCCCCCCCGTACATCACCCACCTCCAATTGCGAGGTGGGATGTACTTCAGTGACTTAGCGGCGATGAACTTTAGCGAAATTCTCTCTGTATACAACGGTGGCTTTCATTCTTTGAGTGGTCGTGTGCAGATGAGATTATGCGAGTTACTTAACTGCTCCCAGACCGTCACACACATATCCACACACACACACCCATATATATATACATATATCTATATATATATATATATATAGTTTTGAAAGTGAGCAGAGTGACAGTAGTGTTGGCTCACGGTGTAGATGAGGTGGGGAGGAGAGAATGCCCGCTCCGCAGTGAGTAATAATGGCAGCCCCTAACATTAAGGGGCTGCCATTATTTATATCCACATAATAAATTATATAGTACATATATGATGTATAAGTAGTATGCGAGTATAAAGGCATGGAAGAGAATTATATTATTTTATTATTATATTAGTATTACTGTATATTTGATGCTGATACCTGCAGGCTGCCACACAGCGTGACTGGTGGCGCCACCACCGCCCCTATTCGTCCCTAACGGTGTGCCCAATTGTTCACTCATGCCAGGGATTTTGTAAATGTGAACAGCATTTCCCCAGAAGATCCCGCACCCTCCCACACACACTGCAATACCCCCCCCCCACACACACACACCCCAACACACAAACACACCCTCACTCCCCACCCATCCCCATTGCTGAACACAGTATCTGTAACCCCAGATGCCAGATACGGGGGGCGTAATAGTATGCCTGTACTCTGTAGTTATGGTTGTGGTGATTGAACAGTTTCAGTATGTATGGGGGTGTGGGTCCGAGAAGGGAAGGTGAGGAGGGGTAGGGAGGTGAGGGGAGAGGTGCGGGGGGAAGGGAGGAGAAAGGAGGGGAGAATGGGAGAGGGGAGAGGGGGGGTGGGGAGAAAGGGAGGAGAGAGTAGTGAACTGAGAGGAGAGGAAATGGGATATAATCGGGAGGAGAGGAGTGGGAGGGGAGTGAGGAAGTATAGAGAAGAGAGCGGGTGGGGAAGAGAGGGGGGGGAAGAGAGGAGAGAACGGAGGAGAAGGGGGAGAGAAGAATAAGGAGATTACATGGGATGGGATGGGGAGGGAATATGAGAGGAAGGATGGGGAATGGAGGAAGAGGGAAGAGGAGGAGAATGGATGGGGATGGCAGGAGAGGAGAGGATAAGGGAGAAGAAGGGGAGAGGAAAGGGGATGGGGTGGGAGGCGAAGGGAGGGGTGCGGTGAGAAAGGGAGGGAAGGAAAAAGAAGAGGACCGAACTGAGGAAGAGAGGAGGAAGGAGGGGCAGGTGGGGAACTGAGGGGAAAGGATGGAAGGGAGGAAAGAGGAAGGAATGTGAACGGGGAGGTAGGAGAGGAGAGGAAAGGAGAGGAGAGAAGAGAAAGGAGAGAAGGGGAGAGGAAGGGGAGGCGGCGAAGGTAAAGATCTGAGGGAAGAGAATGGAAAGGAGGAAAGAGAGAGGAATGTGAACGGAGAGGTAAGAGAGGAGAGGAAATGGGAGGAGAGAAGAGAAAGGAGAGGAGAGGACAGGAGGGGGAGGGGAGGTATGGAACAGAGGGAAGAGAACGGAAAGGAGGAAAGAGGGAGGAATGTGAACGGAGAGGTAGGAGTGTAGAGGATACAAGAGGAGGAGAGGAGGGAAGAGAAAGGAAGAGGAAGGGAGAGGAAGGGAGGAGGGGAGGTAGGAAACTGAGGAGATAGGAAGGAATGGGGGAAAGAGAAAGAAAGGTGAAGGGAGAGGAGAGGAGAGTAGAAGAGGGTAGAGGAGACGAGTGAAGAGAATGGGTGGAAAGAGGAGGGGAGGGGAAAGGGGGAGGGAAGGAAAGAGACAAATATAGGAAGAGGTGGGATGGGGAGATGGAGGGCAGGAGAGTGGAGGAGAGTGTGTGTGTGGGGGGGAGGGGGGGGGGAATGTGTAGCTAAGAGGCGGAGGGAGGGGGATAGATAGGAATGGCTCCCTGTATTATCGCCTTAGTTCATTAGCATTACCAGAAAGTTAGCTTGCTGTTCAATGATCATGCAACAACACGCACACAAGTACCCGTCTAATATGAAGAGAAGCTATTTAGTGTTCAGCAAATTGATTTCCGGGCATACTGTACCTCCCACCCCTCCTCTCCCCTTCCCTTCTCCTCTGCTCCTCTCACCCCCCCCCCCCTCCTCCCATCCCCTCCCCTCCCCTCCCCTCCCCTCCCCATCTCCCCATCTCATCCCCTCCCATCCCCACCCCTCCCCTCACATCCCCTCCCCTCCTCTCCCATTCCCTCCCCTCCCCTCACATCCCCTCCCCTCCTCTCCCATCCACTCCACACCGTTCCCTTCCTCCCCCCTCTCCTTCCCACCCCTCCCTCCTTCCCCTCCCCTCCCGTCTCCCTTCTTCTGCTCCCCTCCCTCCCCTTCCCTCCCCTCCCCTCCTCTCCCCTACCCCCACTCCTCCCTCCCCCCATCCCCACCCCCCCTCTCCTCTGCACCCTGCCGACACTCCGGCATCTACTACCCGATCACTCTGCGGCACACTCAGACATCTATTTACTACTCAATCACTGAACGACACACTCAGGCATCTACTACCCGATCACCTGCCACACACTCAGGCATCTACTACCTGATCACTATGTGGCACACTCCGGCATCTACTACCTGATCACTCTGCGGCATACTCAGACATCTATTTGCTACCCAATCACTGAACGACACACTCAGGCATCTACTACCCGATCACTGCACAGCACACTCAGGCATCTACTACCCGATCACTATGTGGCACACTCCGGCATCTACTACCCGATCACTGCGCAGCACACTCAAGCATCTACTACCCGATCACTGCTCAGCACACTCAAGCATATACTTATACTACCCGATCACTGTGCGGCACACTCAGGAATCTGCTAGTACTACCCAATCACTCCACAGCACACTCAGACATCTATTTACTACCCAATCACTGAATGACACACTCAGGCATCTACCCGATCACTGAGCGGCACACTCAATCATCTACCCGATCACTGCGTGGCACACTCAAGTATCTACCCGATCACTGCATGGCACACTCAAGCATCTACTTATACCATCCGATCACTGCGTGGCACACTCAAGCATCTACTTACTAAGCGATCACTGTGCGGCACACTCAAGCATCTACTACCCGATCACTGCGCGGCACACTCAAGCATCTACCACCAGATCACTGTGCGGCATACTCAAGCATCTACTACCCGGTCACTACGCAGCATACTCAAGCATCTACTTACTACCCGATCACTGCATGGCACACTCAAGCATCTACTTACTACCTGATCACGATGCGACACACTGAGGCATCTACTACCCAATCACTGTGCAGCATACTCAAGCATTTACTTACTAACCGATCACTGCGCACACACTCAAGCATCTACTTATACTACCCAATCACTGTGCAGCACACTCAAGCATCTACCACCCAATCGCTGCACGGCACACTCAAGCACATACCACCCGATCGCTGCACGGCACATTCAAGCATGTACTTATACTACTCGATCACCGCATGGCACACTCAAGCACCTACCACCCGATCGCTGCACAGCACACTCAAGCATCTACTTATACTACCTGATCACTGCATGGCACACTCAAGCATCTACTACCCGATCACTGCGTGGCACACTCAAGCATCTACTACCCAATCACTGTGCAGCATATTCAAGCATTTTCTTACTACCCGATCACTGTGCGGCACACTCAAGCATCTACTTATACTACCCGATCACTGCGCAGCACACTCAAGCATCTACCATCCGATCACTGCAAGGCACACTCAAGCATCTACTTATACTCCCCAATCACAGCGTGCACACTCAGGCATATACCATTAGCAGCAGATCACTACGTAGTACACTCAAACATCTACTTATACTACCCGATCACTACGCGACACACTCAAGCATATCCCACCCGATCACTGCGTGTCGTCGGACCCTGCCCTAATGTGCCTGTAATAGATCGCTATCGCTGAGGGTGTTGACAAGGCCATTTTCGGATTAGGGAACCCCCACTCTGACTCTAGAGGAGTCTTCATATCTCAGCATTTTAAGCACTTGGTCATTTCAAAATGGGTAGGACCGTTACATTACCGACTTGCTATGCGCGCGCATGCGCTGTTCTGGAGCTGTATGCGTTAAATTGACCATAGATGGGGCTGTGTACTACTTCAGCGTTGCTATGACTGTGAGTATGAGTTCCTACGTGGCTATGGGTTATAGCAACAAAGCTATGTTTTGGCTATGCAATATTCCAATGCCATTCTTAGTCATATTTGCATATATAATATTTGTACCACACATAACGGTGCTGGCTCTATGTCTTATTTCGGCATAGTTGTGTTAGTGCTTAGATAAAGGATTCACCCGGTACTCGCAGTACATTTATTCTTTGTAGATGTCTTCATATTTACCTGCTACCTTTGAGTTGAAAAATATGCCAGATAACTATATCTAATTATATAATTATATATAGATGTACTAGATAATTTAGTATGTGGATATAAATAACGGCAGCCCCTTAATGTTTCTCTCTAACCACCTTAACTTCCGTGTTATTCACTGTGGAGTGGACATTCTCTCCTCCCCGGCCTCCTATACCCGTGAGCCAACTGGCACTCTGCTCACTTTCAAAATAATGTGTGTGTGGCCATAGTTATTTGCTATGATGTAAAACCACAACAAACAAATAAACCTTAGTCATTGCTAGGACATACAACCCAAAGAAACCTAAACTAAAACTAATTATAATCTTTCCTACAAAAGACTTCAAAAATGCATGTCAGACGCACAGTGCCCCGCTGACTTTGCGCTTTCTCCGAGTGATGTGGCTGTCACACTACGACGACAAGGGGGTGACGACAGCCCGGCAACTGGTATTTTATGAAATCAGGACGACATATGCAAATTCGGGCCGATTTGGACGACAATCGGACGACAGCCCGACGACATCGGGACCACAGACGGGACGACAGCGGGACGACAGTGTCTGTGTGTCTGTGTCTGTGTGTGTGTGAGT